>BQNB010065065.1:1169-35077 GCA_026074375.1 Tanacetum coccineum
CTCATAGTATCTTTGGATTTATTCAGAGGACTATAAGTCGTTTAAGGCTCATTGAGATCCTGTTGATAAGGACCTACAATCACCAAAATACATCCATGTGTGTTTGCTTTAGTTTGTTTAACAAAACATGATGAAATGAAATCATATAGTTTTTCGTTAAGTTTCGGCGTTTAATCCAAAAATTACTATTTTTAAAAAGTTTCTATTTTAGAAAAGTTTTTAGTTTCAAAACGTTAATACCATCTCCTATATTTATTAAGTTTCCATATTTTCAAAACACACTAACTAGCCTTAATCGTTTAACTTCTATGCCCGTTTTGCTAAGTTTTTACCAAACTTACTATTTTTAGTAACTTTATCGCTTTTCCCAAAATATGCTAAAGGCGTCTTTAAATGATACTAATCAATATATATATGTTACTATATGTTTCGCTAGTGTTTAGAAAGTCTAAAAATATCAGAAAGTGTGCGAAAACTCATTTTACTATTCACATCAGCATACTATTCATCCGGTTTTGTCAAAAAATGTTTCAAGTTTTATTTGGCTATAACTTGGTCGTTTTAAATAAAAATTTAATGTGCGATATATGGAAAACTATCTACTCGAAACGAGCTCTCCAAAAACTACTTTTACGCCTAATGAAAATATTTTTAGGTCGACCAAAACCTCAAAACAAATTTGGGACAGCAAGCACTTTTTGTTAAAAACGCAACCAAAATCCAACCAAACTTCACAATAGTGCCTAATATATCCTAATCTCCATTCATAACTAATCCACAACAAAACCACATCTAAATCTAACCGAATCCCTTCATTTCTATTGTTGCAACACTCATCAACTCTCATCTCACCAAGAACATAATACTTACTAGTAAAATAAAGTAGTATCATTATTTATGAAATCTTGTATTTAAAATCTTTCAAAAATTAAAACACAACATATGGATGTATGGATCTTGAACATATAAGAGAGAATATAGGAAAAACCACAAAGAGAGATTTAAGACACTTACAAGAATCATATAACAACCCGCAATTTTCATCAATGTAATTATCCATCTATTAAATTAGATGCACTATAATATCCATCTATTATAAATATATCACCTTCTTACAGGGATATTAGGGAAAATTTTTGTTTTATCTCATTTTGAAACGTAACTTGCATCTCTAAAGTAAACGAGTTCACGCAACCTCTATCAATGCCATCTATATCTATGTTTATATCATGTAAACATCCTAATATGTCAAGTCTATATCCTAATATCATTTTTACCAAGTACATTATCCATTTAACGTACTTTTCAAAATGTTATATCAAAACAAGCATTAAACATTAACGTTTACATCAAAACCCTAATTATATGTAATGTATACATATCCTTCAAGCATGTATACAAGTATACAATGCACAATATTTGAATTATATTATCCCTCCAAATCAATGTACAAGTCTTAAACACATAATGTATAAGCTAATCGTGCCGAAAAACCTAATTAGGTCATTTAAGCTCCTAAACCATGTTTAAACTTTACACCACTTTAGCACAAGGTACAAGTACTTAATTCATGACTTCTAAACCCTTAATCCTAACCCTAATCCATGAATTAAAACCCTAAAACCCTAACCCGAAATGAAATGAACTCGATACCCCTTTTCTTACATTTTTACAAATTTTAAGCAACCAAGCACCTCAAGCAAGCACCCCTAGCACCTCTATGACATCACAAACAGCCAACCAAGTACCTTACAAGTACCTCCATCACCTCCTTGTAAGCTACTTGCGAACAAAAACCTCCTTGTCATCCGTGTGGTTTAGTCGTGACCCTTCCACCACCATACACCTTTCATGTCTAGTTTCTAGCCTTCCATACTCACCATCTAGCATCCCTTAGTCATCCTCTCTAGCCTTGATACTAATAAAACTAGGAAACTTGGGCACAAAGGCTTTCTAAGCCCTATAAATAGCCGAAACATGCACCCTTTTCATTTCATCCCACGCATCTCATCTCATACCCTCAAATGGAATTCTAGCCTTTCATAGCAGCAATATAAGATCAATATAAGTCCCTAAGCTCAGAATAGAAGTGAAGAATCAAGAAAAACAAAGCCTTGAAGTCGTTACTAGGCGTACGAACCCGAAAACCCCATTTCGACCCATTTTAGCTTAAGCAAGCCTAAGATCTTGTTCCATAAGCCTATATTATGTACAATAATGTTCATAATACTCTTAAGATCATATATGAACTCTTGTTTGAAGCTTTGAATCCTCAAACCCATGTGTTTTTGATAAAAACCCTAAAAATGACCCGTTTTGATTTTCTAGCTAACGAATCCTTTTTCTAAACTTTTGTTATATTAAAACTTCTTATTTTAGCTTATACTAATAAGCTATAACCTTCAAATATCATTTGGAATCTTAAAATAACCTTGCATGGCTTTTTGGACTTGTTTTGCAAAAGTTTTTATGCATAGGGGTATATAATGTAACTTTTGGAAATTTATAACTAAAGGGGCTAAAAGTTCCATTAAATAGACGTTATAACGATAAGACCTATTTTGTCAAATATAAAGTTAAAGGTTTAAATTATATATACTTTATATATAAAGGACTAAACTTGTAAAAGTTTATAAACCAAGGGTATATATTGTAACTTATCATCGACTAGCTTTTGAAGAAACTTATAATCTTATCGTATCACGATACTAGGGAATTTCATGTGAGGGGTTCCATTTGGGTATTTGTTTTGACGAGTTTGATGGGTTTACGATTTAAAGTGCCATGGCTCCTCAAACAATATTGCGTGGCCTCTGAATTATGATAGCCCGAACAGTGATACAATATTCCATAAATTAATCAAATCAAGGAATATGGTTTTTTTATATGATTTTAAACTTAAGAACTTATTTGAAACATAAACCATCACACTAAGACTTGACATATTACCCTCAGGTTGCGTGACGAGGCCGTTACTTTCACTTGATATACTGAACTTCCCCGCCCGGGTAGATAACATCGTACTACCATACGACCCATTTCTCTTGATATACTTTTGCCATCAATCAATTTCCCTGTTAAGGTATCATAGGCCTCACTTTAAATCTCTTAATGTTTTCATAAACCCGTAAGGGGGATACATGCTATAAACTATGAATACAAGTGTTTTCCAAACTGTACGCTATCCTGATATATTATTGCTTGTGATCTAAGTCCCTTTATGCCAAAAGACCCCACTATCATGGACCATTAATCACTTGCGAGTGAACGCAAATATTGTGGATAGATCTATCGAGATTGACGAATCCCGTTTGTGTTAGCCGGATAGGTAACCAAACGCACTATATTTGAATCTTATAGGTATATGGCAATTACCTACATCGGGGGCCATTATCATTATATATATATCATTTATAGATATATACACAAGTCATTTGTGTGTCATGAGCATAGACGTAATAAATTACAGCTATTGATACTGTTTGCTATAATAATTATACTCATTGCAATTATCACTATTTTTGGGTGTATAACAACGAACCCACTATCCATGATGACTTGTATTCACACTATTTATCATAAACCTATGAATTTCACTCAACCTTTGTGTTGACTCTTTTTAGCATGTTTATCTCAGGTATTACAAACTATGGCACGGAGTGGTGCATGACTGAAGATGGTTAAACTGTGATCTTTCAGACATTATGTTTTCCTTAGATTTTGGGAACATCTCTATTGTAAAACCTCTTATAATAAATGAATGATTAACAACTTTTTCCAAAAACTCTTCTTTATGAGTCATTTTTCTATGATTATGATTGTTGTACTATGAGGTAAATACCCTAGATTACTTCCGGCTAAATTATCAAAAATGGGGTGTTACAGATTGGTATCAGCGCCATGGTTATAGAGAACAAGGTTAAAACCTTAACTATAACTACTTTTCTTCTTCTAGCCAAGAAGTCCCCTCTGTATGCCACTGCATTTCCCGAATAGTATGTAAAGATACATAACTACTATACTATTATATAAATAACTTATGTTATTTACACTGGGTTGTTACACAGTTATGTCTTCATCCAACCACCCTATTATCGTCCTATCCGATTGGGGGGGGGGGGGGGGGTGGGTGCGAAGATATTGAAGGATGCTTTTTCTCTACAAATTGTTCAGACTATTTCCCTGCCACACCGGAAACACTTCCTCCCGGACTCTTCAAATGATTAAACTAAGTATCATTTTGGCCACACTATCTTCTCACAAGTTGTCAAACTCGCGAGTTTACACGTAAGATCGTACGATCTTACGTGTCCACCTGATAAAATCGTGTAGGATCGGTGTAGGATCGCATCAGAGGTAGGATCGCAAGTAGGATCGTAAACTCGCGTGTAAGATCGTAGATCGATGTCGATCGAGTTGTTACACATACATGTTAACAAACTTATTGACTTACATACTTACTAGCCCATTACTTTTTAGCCAAAAAAGAACAATACGAGTTCGCTCAAAAATCTCTAAAAAGTATGACATTTTCATTTCCAGATTTTCTAATCAATAAACCTAATTATCTACTTTCCCCAAATTGAAATTACCTGAAGAAATTAGAGTTTTTCTTCCTCATGTATCAAGTTACCTTAAGAAGCAAAAAATATCTTACATGGTAATTGTTGTTTATTTTCTTTTACCTTTTCATAGTTCTTACGTAATTAACCTTAATTTAATTCAGATAGCTTAATGTAGTGATACTAGTAATACTTTGTTTTTTAAGACGTTATTACGCATGTTTATTAATTTTATTCCGCTAAATTGTGAATGTGACGATTGAAACTTGACTTTTTTGTGTTTTACTTTTACTTTGGTATTTGAAATTTGAACTTTGACATTTTCAAGAGGATATTATATAAATTTTTATTTGATGATGAGTAGAAATAAAAATAGTTTTATCGTTTATCCGTTGCTTATAGAACATGATAAATTGGTGGGATTTTACGATCTCGATCCGATCTTACGATCTCGATCTTGCAAAGACAAAAACGATCCCAGGTGAGATCGCGATCTTGACAGCCTTGCTTCTCACCTTTACATGATGATCTGTATATGAAAATCATGCAAGCATATGATGCTACTGATAATGAATTACATATTCCTCTACTTCAAGATCCTATTGCTCCACCAACTGTTGTGTCTCCATCTCTAGTGTTATCACTATCACCAATGTTTGATTCTCGAGATTTATTTCCTCCCGAGAAGATTTCACCACCCAAAGACATTGAGACTCCTGTTGAATCACCCATTCCAATATCTCCATCTTCATCAGTAGGATCTTCATCACCAGTTAAGTCAACTACACCACCACCACACTATTTTTTTGATAAATCTATCTTCGCAGAGTTAGATAACTCATTATGGATCATACCGCGACCACTAGGAAGTGAACCAGTCCCCGAGGAACCTAAAGAGTCAGATGCTTGTAAAAGTATTTATCTCTGGAAATAATCATTGAGAATATCCAAGTTTGTCATCAAGGGTCTTCTGAACAAGATTCAAGAACTCAAAAACAACAAGGGAGAACCACCAGATTAGATCTGTGTCATTTACAGCTTTCTAGAATCCAACCACTAGATGTATGGTATAAATAATGACACTAGTCAAATTTTGTTATGTAAATTAGATAGAGCAAGTTAATTAACAAATGATGATTCCGTTATACATCGTTGTTTCATAAAACAATTTTGTATGTCCGAGATTGTACTATCCTATTATCCTGTAGTATGATGACTTTATAATCTTTATCTAAGATACTATGATTTCTTTTTTACCATTCGATTTTCTCAAACCTTTAAACACTAAGCCTCCTATTGGATCACTCACTTCATTATCTCCGTATCTATCTCTGGAAGTCTTAAATTCCAAAATTTCCATTGTATCCTGCAATGTATTACCAAAGAATGATCACAAGTCTTTACATTATACCTTAACTTGTGATATGACTATATCATTTTATGGATTCTTATCCTGTGTTGTCTTGATAGATGCCTCCCAAGAGAACATCAACATCTACAGCACCAGCTATGACTCAGGCTGCCATCCGGCAACTAGTTGTTGATAGTGTTGTTGCTGCTCTGGAAGCACAAGCTGCTACCATGGCAAATACTGACAATCCCAATAGGAACACCGGACCAAGAGAAACTCCTGTAGCAAAAAGGGGAAACTATAAAGAGTTCATAAGCTGTCAACCTTTCTACTTCAATGGTACGGAAGGAGCTGTCAGACTCATTCGTTGGTTTGAACGGACTGAATCAGTGTTTTCTCGTAGCAACTGTGCCGAGGAAAACAAAGTAACATTTGCTACTGGTACTTTAACCGATGATGCCTTGTCTTGGTGGAATGCATATGCCCAACCTATTGGGATAGAACAAGCCAACATGATCACCTGGACACGATTGAAAAGGCTCTAACCAATAAGTATTGCCCTCGAACTAAAGTCAAGAAAATGGAAGACGAATTTTACAACTTGGTTGTGAAAGGAAATGATCTTAAGACTTACATTAGAAGATTCCAGGAATTGGCAGTTTTATGCCCAAACATGGTGCCAAATTCTGAGAAACTCATGGAAGTCTTCATCGGGGGATTACCCAGAAGTATTGAAGGAAATGTTACTGCTTCGAAGCCTCAAACTTTGGAGGAAGCCATTACCATAACCCAGAGGTTGATGGAGCAGGTAGTAAAACACAATTATGCGCAAGAAGCCAATGATCATAAACGAAAGTTTGATGATAGAAGAAACACCACCGACAACAACAACTACCCCAAAAATCACAACAACAACAACTACCAAGATAACCGCAACAATAACAACCGTAACCATGAACACCATCAACAGAATAGAAGGCAAGAAACCTTCAGGACTTATGCTGCCACCAATGGGTATACTGGAAATCGACCTTTTTGTGAAAGGTGCACCCTGTCATCGCCAAAGGACCGGGTCACCAGTCAAGTGTCCGACGTTGCACCGGGTAAGGTCATCTACCAGGAACTGCAGAAACACAAGACTCAAACAACCACTGGAAACAACTAACAACCAGTATCCGTACTTGTAATGCCTGTGAAGAAAAGGGCATTATCAAATCAATGCCTAAAGCCAAGCACAACAGGGCCACAGGGGAGCCTACTTACTAAGAGACAATATTGCTTTTGTTCACTTTAGAATTTCTACCCTATAAACAACCCTCGGGGATATTCAAGTTCGCCACCAGTTATATATGAAGGATCTTCTGAAACCCACTTCATAAGTTTAAAAACCCCAAACACCATGCTACTATTGGTCATTTATTACTTTTAATCTAAATCCACCACGGACACGTAGCATAAGTGTCAACACTTGTAAAGTTTTAATGATGTAAGATATGTAAGATAAAGTTATCCATGAAATAATAAATTGGTAATTCCGTTACGCCTTGATGTCTGATGATATCAAAACTTGACATCGTTTGTCAATCCCATTAGTTTATTTAATTAGTATTCAACTCTGAATAATCGCCCCTACCTTTGAACTCTTTATGCAACAACCAAGATCCTCGCTGATAATATGGGCATCTGTGCATTAATGTCTCATTACGCTTTCCCATCGCTTTCTTATGTTTTTGAAAAATCATATCATCTTCTACACACAACCATTTTGATATCATGTTTTATGCTTAGGTAGGATGATTGCTAATCAGAACGCTTATTCAATTTTGAATAAGGAAAGTATAAATTTACCAAACTATTAATTTATAATTTCTCAGTTACAAGGATCGGGACGCCTCTTTTTGTAACTGACAAATATAATGAGTAGGCTTAAGTATATGACAATCTGTGATCCTTTGTTATGAACAAATCCCTTACTTCATGAAATCATTGTCAATATTACCCTCATATGAATAAATCTCTGAACTTTTACACTATATCATTCGACTAAATCTCGGGACGAGATTTCCTTTAAGGTAGGGAGACTATAACAACCCGCAATTTTCATCAATGTAATTAATCCATCTATTAAATTAGATGCACTGTATTATCTATCTATTATATATACACCACCTTTATACAGGGAAAATTTTTGCTCATTATGCAAAGTAACTTGCATCTCTAAAGTAAACGAGCTCACGCAACCTCTATCAATGCTATCTATATCTATGTTTACCTCATGTTAACATCCTAATATGTCAAGTTAATATCTTAATATCATTTTACCAAGTACATTATCCATTTAACGTACTTTTCAAAGCGTTATCTAAAAACAAGCATTAAACGTTAACGTTTACATCAAAACCCTAATTATATGTAATGTATACATATAAAATGAATGTGCAAGCCTTCAAGAATGTGTACAAGTATACAATGCACCACATTTGAATAACGTTTCCCTCCAAAACAATGTCTAACTCTTTTTAGCTAAATGTACAAGCCAATAAAGCATAAAATTCAAACTAGCTTATTTCCCTCCCAAATCTTAAGAGATTTCGTACACCTCTATGCACTAATAACGAGACTCCAATACACAATATTTAAACACTTTTACCTCTATAATCTCAACTCCTACACTATTCCTAAAACTTTAATTCTAAACCCGAAAACCCTAGCAAACCCGTTACACCCTTAAACTAGTTCATAGTTTTCAAAATCTGATCCGTTGAAAAACAAAGGATCTGGGAAAAATCAATAGGCTTTGGGTATTAAGTGAAAATACTAGGTTTTATCCCTATGTCTTAGTGATTAATCATTTTTTGCCGATTGACTTAACCCACATTCGACTCGATGAATTAGTTATAGCCAAATGCAAAGGTGCGCAGATTCTCACACCTGTAGTAAACGCTATTATCTTCTAGATTTTTGTATATAACCCCTAAATATTAGAAAACTAAAAAGTTGTGGAGGACTCAATATCTAACCATAGATCACTAGTTTGATCTTCATCAGAGTTTTGATTTCAAAATGGCAACCTTTTTACCGAGACTGATGTTGGCCTGTCCAAAAACGACCCATGATAAAGCTAAATAAATTTACCCAACCCTCCAAGCTCACCACCACCTCATCACCAGGAACCTCCCCCACCACATCACCATCCACACAGCACCTTACAAGAACACCATCAACCACCCGATAAGCTCATTGTCACCTACTTGTCCTTCTTGTGGCCAAAAACCCTCCAACACCCCACACCTTGCAAATCTACACTTCTAGCTCACAATACTCATCTCTAGGCATCCTTAGTCATCTATCTACAGATCTTGATCCCTTCTCCAAGTGTCCTTGGCCTCTAAGGTGTAAAACTTGGGCACTAAGGCTCCATGAGCCCTATAAATAGCCGAATACCCCTTTCCATTCAAATCACACCTCAAAAACTCATATACTCATCAATGGAGTTCTAACTCAGATCAAGGAAGGTCAAGAGAAGTCCCTAAGCTCAGAATAGAAGCCAAGAAGCAAGAAAAACGAAGCCTTGAAGTCGTTACTAGGCGTACGAACCCAAAAACCCCATTTCGACCCATTTCTAGCTCAAGTAAGCTAAGATCTTGTTCCATAAGCTTATAATCTGTATTAGAATGTTCATAATACTCTTAATATCATATATGAACTCTTATTTGAAGCTTTGAATCCTCAAACCCATGTGTTTTTGATAAAAACCCTAAAACGACCCATTTTGATTTTCTAGCTAACGAATCCTTTTTCTAAACTTTCGTTACGTTAAAACATCTTATTTTAGCTTATACTAATAAGCTATAACCTGCAAATATCATTTAGAATCTTAAAATAACCTTGCATGACTTTTTGGACTTGTTTTGCAAAAGTTTCCATGCATAGGGGTATATATCGTAACTTTCTGAAATTTATAACTAAAGGGGCTGAAAATGTCATTATACTAAAGTTATAACTATAAGGACCTATTTTGTCAAATTTCAAAGTTAAAGGTTTAAATTATATATACTTTATATATAAAGGACTAAACTTGTAAAAGTTTATAAACCAAGGGTATATATTGTAACTTATCATCGACTAGCTTTTGAAGAAACTTATAATCTTATCGTATCACGATACTAGGGAATTTCATGTGAGGGGTTCCATTTGGGTATTTGTTTTGACGAGTTTGCTGGGTTTACGATTTAAAGTGCCCTGGCTCCTCAAACAATACTGCGTGGCCTCTGAATTATGATAGCCCGAACAGTGATACAATATTCCATAAATTAATCAAATCAAAGTAATACGTTAAACTTTATGAAGTTTTGAAACATAAACCATCACACTAAGACTTGACATATTATCCCCAGGTTGCGTGACGAGGCCGTTACTTTCACTTGATATACTGAACTTCCCCGCCCGGGTAGATAACATCGTACTACCATACGGACGCATTTCTCTTGATATACTTTTGCCATCAATCAGATTTCCCCTGTTAAGGTGAGTTCATAGCCTCACTTTTAAATCTCTTGAATGTTTTCATAAACCCGTGAGGGGGATACATGCTATAAACTATGAATACAAGTGTTTTCCAAATGTATGTTATCTTGATATATTATTGCTTGTGATCTAAGTCCCTTTATGCCAAAAGACCCCACTATCATGGACCATTAATCACTTGCGAGTGAACGCGAATATTGTGGATAGATCTATCGGGATTGACGAATCCCGTTTGTGTTAGCCGGATAGGTAACCAAACGCACTATATTTGAATCTCATAGGTATATGGCAATTACCTACACCGGGGGCCATTATCATTATATATATCATTATTGATATATACACAAGTCAGTTTGTGTGCCATGAGCTTAGACGCGATAATACACTATTGATACTGTTTTCTATAATAATTGTACTCATTGCAATTATCACTATTTTTGGGTGTATAACAACGTAACCCACTATCCATGATGACTTGTATTCACACTATTTATCATAAACCTATGAATTTCACTCAACCATTGTGTTGACCTTTTTAGCATGTTTATCTCAGGTAATTGAGCAAACTATGGCACGGAGTGGCACGGACTTGAAGATGGCTAAACTGTTATCATTCACTTTATGTTTTTAGATTTTGGGACCTCTCTTTTGTAAAAACTCTGATGAATAAATAAATGATAACTTAATTTTCCAAAAACGTCTCTTTATGATTCGTTTTCTATGATTATGACTGTTGTACTATGAAGTAATACCCCAGATTAGCTTCCGCTGCTATATGTCAATAATGGGGGTGTTACATTACACCCAAAAAGCCTATATATGTTATGTTATTAACTAACTACACTAGTTATTTAACCCCCGTATAAACCCTTTGTTTACTCTTATTTTAAGAGTAAGATACCCCTAGAAAAACCAGTAGAGCCAATCCTTTAGGATAACACCAACTATTTGTTTCGTTACACCTTTACACCTTAGCCTATCCTGTTAGATTAAGTTCATTTATCAGTTGCTAGTTGCTTAATGTGTAAAGTATGTATTTCCTGTGTCCTGTGTCATTTTCTATCTCTGGTACGGTTGGGAAGAAATTTGCACATTGCAAATGAGAATGTAAAAAATAGTCAAAACTCATGTATTTTTACTACCATCACAATTATTGGTACGTCCGAAGAACGAGGAATTATGGAAGAAATTATCCGAAGTTATTATGATCGTGAAGATGGTGAAATTACACCGAGATTCGTAGTTTAGTATGTCAAAAAAATTGAAAAAAATCGAAAATTGCAACAAAAAAGAGGAGGAAAATCTGAAGATAGTCGGTTCGTTAAAACTTAAACCGATGGTATTATTTGAAGGATCGATTATTCGTTGATACGTATAATAAATCAACGATGTAAAGTTTTTGTATAAGGTGGTAGATATCGCCACTTGTCTTGTAAAAGTATGTATAGTATGGGATGATTGGGAGTTAACGTTACGGGAACGCCAACTTAGGTTGTTGTTTTTTATCTATGATCGAGACGTTTGCGTATATAGTTGTGTATTTATCATGGTAACGGTCAGGAAAAAGTATCTAGCAACTTGTACCTTATCTGTTTGGACTTAGTCTATTTGTTTTGTAAATTTTTATTTAACAACAATTTATTTCCCTTTCCTAATGATTAACATTAGGTTCTACTCGAATGAGGATGTGATCGAATCATGCATGTCTATTCCGTCGTTACGGCCATGTATGTGTGATTCAGCCACCTTGTTGGTTTATTACTTTTGATAAAAGTTAGAAGATCCATACCATATATCACTCTACTAGTCCTACTCTTTAGCTTATTCGAGTTAAGGTTTGAATGCAGTCATATGTGTCTATCCCATCATTATGGGTGTGTATGTATTATCTTTGTCACCTTTTCTGGAATATTGGTATTGGTAGAAACTAGATAAATGATCAAACCCTTATAAACCTTATAAATAAAAACCCAATTTACCTCTATAAACTTGTTACTCCTTAGCTCTAGTGGTGTAGATGTATATCATTGCCAAGCTTATGATAGAATACTCGTCACGACCGATCAATTGAGCGAATTAGTTACATGTTACCACATAGATTAGTTGAGTGATTTGAGTATTTTTATCTTCCTATTTTGTCAGGTGTTTGGTTGTGTACTTGTAATTGATCAAATAAATGCTTAACGGAAAAAAAAATCCTTAGGGATACATTTTTATAAACTTCTAAAGGCTACTTGAGGACAAGTAAGATTCAAGTGGGGGGATATTTGATGACATCAAATAACGTCACTTTTATAGCATCATTTATCCCATGTAAATAACCCATTTTGTATAATTATTGTAAGAATTGTTACTTAATTGTTTATATTTGAGAATTGCAGTAATTATGGAGTACTTAGTGAAGATTAGCTAAAAGGCACGCATTCTGGAGCTTTGTTGCGGTTGTCGTAAAGGACTTCTACAAGAAGTTTTACAACTCCCTAGGCAGTGTACCTAATCGTTGTGTGTAGGTGTAGGCAAGGACCTGGTGGGTTGATATCATTTCTCTAGGGGAATAGGTTGGGAAGGTTTTGATGACGGTCGAATAGAATTCTAAGGGTTGGGAGAATATTCTTTTTGTGTTTTTATATTTTATGAAAGCAGTAAATCATATGTTTGAGAGGTTTGGTTTGTTTTAGCTATTAAACTAAATAATAAACTACGCTACTGGTGATAACTATATAATAAAAGATTGTGTTTATTTAATCATGTATTACTCCCTAGATTGCTTCTCCTAGTGTTGTTGCTTTGTCACACTTGTGATGATCTATGTAATTATTTCCTAAGTCATGAACGAATTACACGAACTCGCCGTCTATTTAATATTCCGTTAAGGCAACGCACAAGTAAGGTAGTATGAAGACTATTACAAGGCCCCTAAGAGTATATTAAATGCATTTGAAATATATTAAGAGTGGATCAACATATGAGGGGCATAAGGTAGTATGAGAACTTTTAATCTGATGGTATCCCTTTCTCACACAATCAGTTTTCCTTAGGACATATCAACAACGATACAGACAAAAGCTGGTTTTCTAAGACCTAACATGCATATTCATCACAAGAAGCAACACCACTAAGATCTACATCCTAGGTTTCATACAATCATAAATAAACACAATAGAAGGTTTAGCCAAGCATGTTAAAGATAAAGTAAGAATAGATAAGAATCACACAACAAGACATATTGAATGATTAAGATAGTCTTACTTGATTAAAACATGAATTAAAGGAAGTACAATAGGGTTTTGAGGCCCTAAAATCGTCCCTAACAGCTGCTAAACGAACTAGGGTTCGCCTCTTTCTTTTACTCTAAAGTTACACACTTAAAACCCTAAAAATGGATTTGTATATATAGGAAAATCGCTGTGACGGCGTCGCATTTTAATCGTGACGCCGTCATGAATAGAATATTCTAGATAATGGGCTGGGTCGTACATTCTGACGCCGTCTGGAGATCTTGTGACGCCGTCTTGAGATGGGTTGTGACGGCGTCACGTGTAATCTGTGACGCCGTCTCTAGCTTCTGAGTAGAAATTCTTGAGAGATGTTGGTGTAGGTCCGTAGTCTTGTCCGTTTCTTCTCCAAATGAGCCCAAGTCACGTGTTTATTTTTTCCTTTTTTTTTTCCAATAAAAATTTTGGCCTTCCAATGCTGAATACCTAAAAAGAAACGATTAAGTACCTATTTTAGGCATAAATGCATGATTTAAGGGGTTAAACGACCCCGAAAAAGTGTATAAATGACACCTCATCAAATACCCCTACACTTAGGATTTGATTGTCCTCAAGCAAATGGGCTTTTCTACCTAGACAATAGCAATATGAGGGTCATTTTACCTACTCTTTAAAAGTATTTTACAACACAACCTTCTAGACCTCGTAATTAAAAGCATGGAAAGTATATACTAGCACCTCACATAAGTGTTTGAGATTCTCTCTTTCACTCGGGTGTATAATAAATTATAACATAAGGGGGAAACGGAAAATCAACACTCATTACCTGTCATAGCATATAAATTACCATAGGCTTGGTAAATGATCAAACCTCCACCGCTAGGCGCAAGCATTATTCATTACTATCCAAGAGGTCTTTTTAAAGGGTTGTAGGGTGTAGGTGTAAGATAACATATAATGGAAATGAAAACGGATGGGATACATTTGGGTGTCTTTGGGTGAATTTAGAGTGGAGGGGTCTAGACTAATTACTTTACACGAATACACGCTGGCTTGGTGTAAGCCAAGATCGGTCGAAGATATACAAACTCTATAAAACTCTACACCAATCTATTTCTTTCTCTTTTCTATTTTTTTTAATAAATAATACTCATAACTTGTGGGGTTTATAAAATGTACCCTACACTTGAGCTTTACATGCTCGTTATTTACATCTAACTAATGACCGAATTTGAGGTGATCAAAAATAACCTGGAGACTTATCTAACAACACATGGGGGTATTGATATAAACTTTTTCTTCCCCCAATCTTCCGCGAAATAATACTACTATGAATCCCACATTCGTCTAAAACTTTATTTACAACGATAAGGACTTAGCAACCGTGTACTCAATAATTAACTTGGGTTTAAACAATAATGTACTAAAAATGAGTACATACAAGGTGGACTAAGGCTATTTGGGTGTAACAATTTGTTTAAGGGTGACAATGCTCTTCATTAATAGTCCGGCTTAACCAGAAAATTACAAGAACCATGAAAAAGGATAGGCTCGGATGGTTGTACTATGGGTATCATGCACTAAAGGTGAGTGCATGGCAAGGGTGTAGGATAGTTATATGATCGGTGTGACCATCATAACAATTACAGGTTTAAAACATAGGTTAATCATAATGCCTCTTATCAAGCAAATCCTAACACTTACTATGCGGTCTCGGGATGCATCACAAAAACAAGTTCTAGAATTTAATATACTACCGGTATACTCTCATAATCCTAAAGTAACCAATATCAATGTTCCAGAAAAGGCGACAAAAAACACACATTACACATCCGTACGATGGCTAGGGACACACATGATTTGCTCACTCCTTAACTCGACAAGCTAAAGGTATAACCTAAGGGCGACCTCACATTTTGGGGGTGGAATTGGAGGTTTTTGTTGCTCGCGTATATAAATTCCTATCCATGAGACGCTATTAATACTTGGTTTTCGTCGGTATGTGTCATAAAAAATTTAAATTTAGCGTCACAAATTCACCTCTATGCTATGTTTTGATATATTAACCATACATTTTAAGGACAAAGAATATATGACAAAAGAAAGAATGTTTCTAAGGCCTTATTCACCTCCCCCCCCCACATTAAGTTAAACATTGTCCCCAATGTTCTATAGAAGTACATGTAAAAATGAATAAAGGGAAAAGAAAACAAGTAAAAGAAACTAGTACTCCCATAATTTGCTCAATAATGGAGAAGAAACATGCGATAACTGGTTAAATCGTCATTCAAGAATTGTCCAATAAAACTTTCTAAGAACTTCCAAGCTTCTTCTCATCAAATATAACCTGTAATCAAAGACAAGACAACTATTTCCCAGCATATGATGTGCGAATTTCAATACTACAATAGGAATTTAAGGTTTGACTCGATAAAGCAGTAATGATAGGATGAGAGAATTGTCAAACTTATTGTTTTTGCAGGTTTATAACAGAAGATTACATATTTTAAATGTTATGCAAGTTTTATTTTCAAAAAATAATTAAAAACTTTAAGTTTTCTGTACCTGGGCGTTTGACGCCGTCAGGAAAATCCTGACCCCGTTACAGGTGTCGTGGTGATGGCGTTACGTGTAAATCATGACGCCATCTTCACGTTCTGTGAAAATGAAAATTTTTTTGATGAAAAATTTCCTGCACTTGATTCCATAAGTTAATTCCTGTACAAATGGCTGCATAAAACCTGAGATTTGACAATTTACTTATATGACTCGAACTGACGCGAATTAATCTAAACAAATTATTTAACATGCTTGAACTTGGTTCAAAAATCGGATAGATTCCCTTACACTTATTCATTTGCAATTACCTTTGATTGAAATTAAGACGAGGTTAAAAAAAATACAAAGCATGATTAGAGATAGAGTTCGAACATGATATAATAAAATGAAAAGAATAAAACACATGACATTCCTAATTGCGGGAAAAGTAAATATTAGGTTGCCTCCTAAGAAGCGCTTTTCTTTATTTTATGAGTCTTGTAGCTAGACTCGAAGTCACACATCCTTACGTGACTTCTCCTTCATCATCTATTCTTGTTAAGTATTCGGGTCCGAGTTCTAGGCATTCTTTGTCTAAAAATCTAATATTTTGCATCATTACAGACTCTACTCTGTTATTTGTCCTCCTCGTTCCTAAGGAAGACTGATTTTGTGTGCTCTTTTTCAAGGTCCGACAATGACTCGTATTGTTCTATCTTATGGGGCATCTTATAGGAAACTTCATTGTTTTCATTGGTGAATCTGACTACTCCTTTGGGTGGGTTGTGAGTCATGTTGGATATTTCCACAAAGGTTTCCTAGAACTAAAAAATAAAAAAAAAAAAAAATAAAAATTGGACATCCTAAGGTTTATATAATGAGACTAATGGCCTCGATAATCCATGCAAGGACACGTTATAAGTAAAGTTTCCTATGAAGATAATCCTTCCTGTGAAATTGATAACTCCTCCATTCGCATTTTCCTAGGGTTAGTTTTCTCCTCATGATTCCAGTTATCTTCTTCTGGGTCATGATATTTAGAGGGGAGTTAAGGTCAATGTAGGCTTTTTCTACATGCACATGTCTAATGTTGCATGGTATCTTGAGGTTCGAGGGACATCCTTCCATAATGATGGAGTTTCATAGAAATATTGAGGGGATTGGGCCATACATGAGGTTCTTGTGATATGTGAGTTTACTCCTAGTCGGGAATATGTCAAAATACTCCATTTCTTTCCCTTCGGCTTCGGGTTCCTCTTTGCACGGTGAAATTGTAATCCTTCGGGATGCTCTCAATAAACATCACTCTCCATCTTCCTCTTTGGTGCAAATGAGTTCAGTGTTGGATGATGAGGGAACTAATCCGAGTGATTCAAAGAATGAATTGAATTTGAGGACTTTTTCGGTGATGAAAGTAACTGATGGATCGGGTGGTGTAGGAGTGTTGACGTGGATATTTTCCGAGTTGTCCTCTTCTTTTTTATTCTCTTTTTCTCCGTTATTATAAGAGGTGCTTTGTTGCTCCATATGATTGTGATGGCGTTGATCGAACCGTGGGGTTTGAGTTTGCATTGCGGGTCTATAGTTGTGTATGACACGAGCAGACAATACTGCGTTATAAGTACTCAGTTTCAGGTTCTTAACCGTGTCGCTAGGTAGTGTGCCCACTATTCGATCGATGATGGCCTTTAGCACCGTGTCGATTTTGTTGGTCATCTCGCTTTGCTGTTGTTTGAAATAGGCTTCAAACTTGGATAGTCTAGCGTCTTGAGATGCCATGAAGTTAGATACCAATCCTTCAAGGTTTGATTTATTATTAAAGCTTCGAGGATGTTGTTAAAAGAGACTATTAGGGGATCGCAACGTTGGGTTGGAACGGTTAGATGGGTTTGAAAAATTGTTTTAAGATTTTGGGGTTGTTCTCCACTAAGGTTTGGGTGAATTACCCAATGATGGATATAGGAGTCACCTAGATTCGTTTTCCTCTTGCTGAAGTATACCACTTACTCCCTCTTATCGTATGAGAGGATGGTATTCAATAAAGGTTTTTAGGTTTTCCATGCTTATACTGAGTGTCGTGGGGACCACTGCAGATCTTGCATGAGGTAGTGATTTTGTTCACTTTAGTAGGTTGTGTCGGAGCAAGAGGAGCTTCCATCAAGCGTTGAACTTGATTTTTAAGCTCGCTAGATGGCGGTCGGAATGTACTTGGGACATCTTAAGGCAGTGCAATTGCCTTGACTGGCTTAGTGAAATCCCTTGGGTCGTTCCAACTTTCATTGTCATAGAGGGCGAGGTCCTCTAATAATGCCCAGGATTCTTTGGCGTTTCGGTCACGAAGCTTACCACCGGCCGATTGGTCAATGGTTCGTCTTGTGACGGGATTGACATGGTCATAAAAAATTTAGACTTAGAGCCAAAGGTCGATGCCATGATGAGGGACTTTTTGTAGTAAGTCCTTGAAACGAGTCCATGCTTCAGATAAAGATTCTCATGAAGTTGTTGGTACATCTTGATATCATGTGCGAAGTTAGTGGTCTTCTCGGTGGAAAGATTGAGAAGGAATGGGTAGTAAGATCTCCTCATGTGTGATGCTCTTGTGGAGACTGTTTAAGCCAATTGCTAGCTTGATCACGAAGGGAAAATTGAAATAAACGCAGGCGCGTTCTTTCCCTGTTTTCACCGTCAAGGTCAAGTGAGTCCACTAGTTTTAGGAAATCCTTGAGGTGTTGGTTTGGATCCTTGGACCGAAGTCCGTGGAATGAGCATCCGTTTTGCACCAACCGGATGGTGTCGGATCGAAGAGGTACCACATTGTTCCCTACGGGGAGCTCGATGGTATTCCTATAGCCCTCGTGGCTAGGTTTGGAGTAGTCTCCTAGAGTGCGGATAGGATTCTCGTCTCCCATGGTGGTTGACGAGAATGGGTTACGAAACAGATAACACAAAGAAAAGATAGACTACGAGAAAGCTAATATGCAGAAATTAAATCTTACTTGAAAGGATTCAAGCAAGTAGAACTAAGCTAAACTATGATCAAAACCTAACTATTCCCCATGCAGCGGCGCCAAAAACTTGTTGCGGTTGTCGTAAGGGACTTCTACAAGAAGTTTTACAACTCCCTAGGCAGTGTACCTAATCGTTGTAGTGTAGTATAGGCAAGACTCGGGGGTTGTTATCGTTCTCTAGGGGAATAGGTTGGGAAGGTTTTGATACGTGTCTACAGAATCTTCTAAAGGTGAGAGAAGATTCTTTTTGTGTTTTTATATTTTATGAAAGCAGTAAATCATATGTTTGGGAGATTCGTTAGTTTTAGCTATTTAAACTAAATATAAACTAAGCTATTGGTGATAACAATATATTAAAAGATTGTGTTTATTTAATCATGTATTGCTCCCTAGATTGCTTCTCCTAGTGTTGTTGCTTTGTCACACTTGTGATCATCTATGTATTTATTCCTAAGTCATGCCAGAATTACAACGACCACCGTCTATTTAATATTCTGTTAAGGCAACACACAAGTAAGGTAGTATGAAGACTATTACAAGGCCCCTAAGAGTATATTAAATGCATTTGAAATATATTAAGAGTAGATCAACCATATAAAGGGCAAGGTAGTATAAGATGTTACCGTTGGTATACTTTTATGAAATTATGTTTTCCATAGACTTAGCATCAGCGATACAGACAAACTGGTTTTCTAAGACCTAGAACTGCATATTCTTCACAATAAGAACTCAGAAGACTCTTACATCTAGGTTTCCTATTAATCATTAAATAAACACAATAGAGGTTTGCCAAGCATGTTTAAAGATAAGTAAGAGCAGATAAGAATCACCAAACAAGACTATTGAATGATTAAGATAGTCTTACTTGATTAAAACATGAATTGAAGGAAGTACAATAGGGTTTTGAGGCCCTAAAATCGTCCCTAACAGCTGCTAAACGAACTAGGGTTCGTCCCTTTCTTTTACTCTAAAGTTACACACTTAAAACCCTAAAAACGGATTTGTATATATAGGAAAATCGTTGTGACGGCGTCGCGTGTTAATCGTGACGCCGTCATGAATAGAATATTCTAGATAATGGGTTGGGTCGTACAATCTGACGCCGTCTGGAGATCTTGTGACGCCGTCTTGAGATGGGTTGTGACGGCGTCACGTGTAATCTGTGACGCCGTCTCCAGCTTCTGAGTAGAAATTCTTGGAGATGTTGGTGTAGGTTCGTAGTCTTGTCTGTTTCTTCTCCAAATGAGCCCAAGTCACGTGTATTTCCTCCAAATGCCTTCCAAATGCTGAATACCTGAAAAGGAACGATTAAGTACCTATTTTGGGCATAAATGCACGATTTAGGGGGTTAAACGACCCTGAAAAAGTATATAAAATGACACCTCATCAACCTTAAACGAAGACATTTGAGGATTACTGTTTGACATCTTATTACGCCGTATCATCAAGTAAGATACGCATCATTTATCTCATGCAAATGACCCATTTTGTATAATTATTGCAAGAATTGTTACTTAATCGTTTATATTTGAAAATTCCAGTAATTATGGAGTACTAGGTGAAGATTAGCAAAAAGGCACGCATTCTAGAGCTTAAAACGAAGACATTTGAAGATTACTGTTCTGACATCCTATACGCCGTATCGACCAAATTCCAGACAGTCTAAATAGAAAACCTAAAAACGGGTTTTCGGGGTGCTTGATTATACTTTTGATACCCTAACCACAAAAGTCGATTTTCAGAAGACAAGAAGAGCATAAGAGGTTAAGAAAAACTACTAATTCCATAGGAAACACCTTGCCATCTCCTATACTCTTGTAATCGTTTAATTTTTGGTATCATTTGTTTAACTCGGTTAGTTTACCTTGGTTGGATTATTACTTTTGTATTGATTACAATGATTAAGGGATAATACCCTTAGGTATTAGCCATGATTATGAAGATTTAAATGTTTGGTTTGTATATATCGGATGCTTAATTTATCGTTGATTGCTTGTTTATGTTTATCAATTCATACTTGTTTACGTGCTTTTGTATGCGACCTATCATTCAACTGGATCTAGTGATATCGATCAAGTTAGCTAGATGCCGGGATGGCTCTCTATATAGTGATTTATATATTTAGATCAATAGGAACACAACTAATGCCATATCTTTACCTTTGGGATATGTGAACAAGTTGGACTAGCACGTGACCTAGGATCAACAAATAACGTACTGATTCTTTTGGTAAAGACTTGGACAGTGGACTACTAGAATATAAATTGTCATTAAGCAGTAAGTGGGTAAAGTCTCTATGAGCTAGGGTTTAATAAGATCACCATTATTAATCACCTAAGATATATTATAATCAGCAAATAGGATGCTTTATGCGGATACATTTAATTGTGACAGAATTCTACGTGTCTAGGTTTTAGGAAGAAGTCTCGCCTAAATCTAGGAATGATATGCCGCCTCGAGATAAGTACACCCTGCACCCTAAATAAACAAACCAACATTTTAATTGGATTAATCACGGTTAATACAGTTTTCTTATATTTGGCTAGACCGCTCTTCTATCTTTTATTTGTCTACTTACGTGTGTTATTGCGTCTTAAATTGATCTAAGTTACCACAAAACCTGTGCCAGTCTCTCAGGCTGAAACCCCCTTATCCATTAGAACTAGGATTAACATAGGTTTAGCATAAGTTTAACATAGAATAGAATTAACATAGTTTAAATTTACTTAGTTTAGTTAACCAAAATATTAATAAAATAAAAGATTAGTTCTCGCTCTTAGTGATCGACACCCTACTTACCACGAAACTCCATCTAATCAGGTATACTGCCCGTTAAAGAGTTGTTTTAGGTAAAGTCGGCAAAATATAAATATAAAACATAAATAACACCTGCACGAAAATGACACATCAATCCTTCATGGGCATATCAACTTGGTTTTCCATAATCCCCATTAGTTGCTCCATGTTGGAGTTCTTATCGTTAAGGCTCCCTTCCTCTGGGAAGATGGGGTCATTCCATCATTCGTCCTCATATAGGGCCAACTCCTCGATAGTAGTCTCGGCCTTTTCTGCACTCGTCTTTCTCAACTGCCCTTCAGTGGCGTAGTCTACTGTCCTTTTAAGGGTGTGATCAATGTGGTCATAAAATATTTGTATTTGGAGCCAAAGATCGATACCATGATGAAGGACTTTTTGGAGTAAGTCCTTGAAACGAGTCCATGCTTCAGAGAGAGATTCACCTTGATGTTGTTGGAACATCAAGATGTTATCGGAGTTTAGAAGTCCTTCTCGGTGGAAATAATTGAGCAAGAAAACGGGTAGTAAGATCCTCCCAAGTGGAGATGGATCATATAGGAAGATGTTTAAGCCAATTGCTAGCTTGATCGCAAAGGGAAAATTGAAATAAACGCAGGCGCGTCCTTTCCATATTTGCAACATCAAGGTCAAGTGAGTCCACAAGTTTTAGAAAATCCTTAAGATGTTGGTTTAATTCCTCGGACCGAAGTCCGTGGAATGAGCATCCGTTTTGCACCAACCGGATGGTGTCGGATCGCAGAAGCACCACATTGTTCCCATCGGGGAGCTCAATGTTGTTTCGATAGCCCTCATGGCTTGGTCTGGAATAATCTTCTAGAGTACGGATAGGATTTTCGTCTCCCATGGTGGTCAACAAAAAAGTTTTTTTTACAAAACAAAGGGAACAAAGAAAAGATAGACTACGAGAAAGCTAATTGACAAAAAATTAAATTCTCACTTGATAGAGATCAAGTGAGTAGACCTAAGCTAAATTAAATTCGAAACCTAACTATTCTCCGATAGCAGCGCCAAAAACTTTGATGCGGTCGTTGTAACACACCAGGTTTTACAACTCCCTAGGCAGAGTACCTAACCGTTGAATTGTAGTATAGGCAAGACTCGGGGGTTGTTATCGTTCTCTAGGGGAATAGGTTGGGAAGGTTCGAACTAAACGTAACTAAGGTCTAAGGGTTGAAAGAAGATTATTTTTGTATTTTTATATTTTATGAAAGCAATTTAAATCTCGGGTTTGAAAGGGGTTTTGGTTTTAAGCTAATTAAACTAAATAACTAAAATTAAATCTAAACTACTTTGGTGGAAACTCGTATAGGTTAAACAAACGTGTTTACTTAATCATGCACTAATCCTTAGTTTGATCCTCCTAATCCTATTGCTTTGTCACTCTTGTGATGTAGTGTGTAAGTATTTCCTAATTCATGAACGAATTACACGAAACCGCCATCTATGTAATATTCCGTTAAGGCAACGCACAAGTAAGGTAGTATGAAGACTATTACAAGGCCCCTAAGAGTACATTACATGCATTAAAACACTTAAAAGGTGATCAACCACATATGGGTAAGGTAGTATGAAGACTGTTACCGATGGTATCCTTTCTACACAATCACGTTTCCTTAGACGTCTTTGCAAGCAATTAAGATGCTAGTTTTCTAGAGCCTAACGCCCACACTCATCAACAAGAAGCAATATTAAAAGGATTCACAAACTAACTTCCATGCAATCATAAGCAAACACTATAAGATCTAGCATAGCATGTTAAAAGGTAGCAGAGAACAACAATTAACCAGACAACACATAAACATATTGAAAGATTAAAGGATAAAGAACTTCACTTGATTAAAACATGGAGTTAAAGGTTGATACAAAAGGGTTTTTAAACCCTAAAATTGACCTAAAAGCTGATAAAACTCGTACCCTAAGTATGACTATCGTATCCCACAAGTTCCACACTTTAAAACCTTAATTCTGAGTTTGTATATATAGAAAAACAATCGCGACGGCGTCGCTTTATAATCCTAACGTCGTAGCTCCGCCAATTCTTCTAGGGCTTCTTTAAGTCGGTTACGTTCTGACGCCGTCACAATAATCCTGACGCCGTCTTTAAGGACTTCTAACGTCGTCGCTATAATTTGTGACGCCGTCTCCAGAGTCTATACGCTTTTTCTTCTTTGACTTTGGTGTAAAGTTGTAATCTTGTCCGTTTCTTCCCCAAATGAGCCCAAGTCACATGTATTTTCTCCAAATGTCATCCAAGTGCTAAAAATACAAAAAGAAACGATTAAGCACGTATTTTAGTGATATTTGCACGATTAAGATGGTAAAATGACCTTGAAAAAGTGTATAAAATGACACATCATCAAAAACGTAAAAAACATATGAAAACGTGAGAAAGCATACGAAAACAGACGAAAACGTAAAAAAAATATACGAAAAAAGACGAAACATATGTAAACGTAGAAGAACGTACAAAAGTATACGAAAACGTATAAAAACGTAGAAAATAGACAAAAACGTAAGCAAACCTACAAAAACATACGAAATTGAAGAAAAATGGATTAAAACGAATGAAATACAAGAAAACGTGCAAAACTTACAAAACATACAAAAACGAAGAAAAACGTATGAAAACGAAAAAAATACAAAATGAATCACTTCGTTATAAAACGGATAAAACGTAAAAAATATATGAAAACAAATGAATATTGAAGGTGTTGGTGGGTGCTCAGTGTTGAAGAAGTGAGAAGAAATGAGAAAAATTGAAAGTTTATGTCTAAAATGTTGAAGATGCTAGAAGTGTTTTTTTAGCACTTATGTGTGAGAAAAACAAACAAAAACCTCTAGGCACATGCAGAGGTTTGTAGAAAAAAGTGGTGAAAAGTGTTTTTTAAAAAAAAAACCTAGGTGGTGTTTAGTTGTAGAATTTTTTTATGTTTTTCTGTTTCTAAATTTCTTAGAGAAGGGAATGGTTTTTCTTCTCTAAAGAAGAGTTGTGAATTTTGAAAACCTGTTTAGATAGGAGTTGTATTTTTCCTTTTAGAAATGAAGAATATTAAAATGTGATTTTCTGTTTTTCTATCTAAAATTAGGAAAATGAGAATTTCATTTTTCTTGAAAAATATTAAAAAAAAGTGCGACTAAACAAGTTTTCTGTTTTTCTATTCTCATATAAAAAATTTACTGGAAAAATGGGATATTTTTTTCCTCAACTAAATACACCCTTAGGTGGTGTTTAGTTGTAAAAAAAAATTCATGTTTTTCTGTTTCTAAATTCCTAGAGAAGGGAATGATTTTTCTTATCTAGAGAAGAGTTGGGAATTTTAAAAACCTGTTTAGATGGAAGTTGTATTTTTTTTTAAATGAAAAGAAATGGAGAATAGTAAAATGCGATATCCTATTCTTTTATATAAAACGAGGTTGGTCACCCGCGCGTTGCAACAGAGCGCGCGGGACTATTTTTTCAACGGCTTGATTCATGAGAGTCACTTCGCAACGAACCGATAACTTCAAAGACTATTTTCGTAAATATTTTAAAATATATATTAAATGTCAACATTTTTTATAAAATCGTGCGCATGTCAAAACATTGCAATATTGGGATCATTTTGCTCGCAATTCGACGCTCTTTTCAACGATATTTTTTTCCCGAATGAATCGATAGATACGCACTTTATATTTGATAAATAAAGTTTTTTATATAAAAAAGTCATAAATATGTTAAAGTTTAGAGTGCATTTTTTTTAATTTTTTCTTTACATCAATGGTGGGGTGATTTGAATTTTTTAAGCATGTTGATTTTTTTATTCATATTAAACTTCAACTTTTTTTATAAAATCGTGTGTATGTCAAAAGCGTTGCAATATTAGGCTCATTTTGTTCGCAATTCAACGATTTTTTTTGCGACATTTTTTCTCTCGAATAAATCGATAGATACCCGATCCATATTTTATAAATAAAGATCGTTATATAAAAAAGTCGTAAATAAATTAAAGTTCATGATGCATTTTGAAAATTCTTTTATTTTTTTATTTTTTCTCTACGTCAGGGTGTCAGTTGAATTTTTTAATCATGTTTGATTTTTTTATTCGGTCACTACGTAGTTGAATTTTTTAAGGGTGCTAGTATTGATACCTCTTGGCCCACTAAAAAGTACGAAAGATTTTTTTTGTACCCACTTTTTACAGTATAACGCAGTTTTATATCAAGTTCTATTCCGTATTTTTTGACAGTTTCATGTTTTTGACTTGTTAAACTTTATAATTTTTATTCCGCACTTTCAGTTTCACAGTTTTATAATATAAACAAAATTATAAAAATTAAAGAAAAAGATAAAAAATACCGGAAAAACAGGGGGGTACAAATGACGTTTTAGAGGTACAAATAACATGAGGCATTTTTTAATCATGTTCGATTTTTTATTCGGTGATGCACGCATTCCAATTTTTGATGTTTTATATAAAGTATATAATTAGAATATAAGAATTTTGTTTTTTTTAAATATTGGAAAAAAGTAGGGGTGAACAGAAAAAACAGAAAAACTCGAAACCAAACCGAAAATCGAAAAAACCAAACCGAAATAACCGATCGAAACTAGAAACCGATGGTTTGGTTTTTACTTTTTCAAAAACTAAAAAGTGTCGGTTCGATTTCGGTTTCGGTTTTCGTCCAAAAACCGAACCATAAAAACTGACCCGAACCAGTTTTATAATAATATATAATTAATATAATATAATAAATAAATAATAAATCAAAAAATTATATTTATATTTATTTTGTGAGTGGAATTATAATACATATATATATCTTAATGTTTATATATGTGTTTGTCATGTACGTGTGTTTACTTAACAATATATCGTTACATATATGACAATGATTATACAATGTGTATTTTCACTTGCATGTGTGTGTATCTCATTTATATGTGTATAATTGTAGATATTCGGGTAAACATTATTACTTAGGCTCATATTTAAAAAAAACAAAAATAACCAATTTTCTACGTAAAACAAGTTTTTCAATATAAATTATATCCACAACCAAATATAAACGGTTTGAAACCAGAAAAATCGAACCGAAAAAACCGAACCGTCAAAAACCGAGCGGTTTCGGTTTTTGATTTTATAAAAGCCGACTATTTTGGTTTTGTTTTGGTTTTAGCAAAAAATCAACCCAAACCTAATCGTGCACACCCCTTGAAAAAAGTGAGATCGTCTTCAGTTTAATGAAAAATTTGCTAAAAAAATCAATTAAAGTAGTCTTCTCTGTTGAATAAAAAACCGAACCCAACAGAGTTCCGTCATCAGTCGGCAGAGCCCATTGTTTTTCGTTATCAATCAGGTACCAAGAATCATGTATTCTTAAAGTTTATAGCATTTACAATCTTTGTTCCTTTACTTCATTTCCCTTGTCAATTTCTAACCAAATCCATCATGTTTTTCATACATGAATACTTTTTGTAAATACAATTTAGGAGTTAGGCTTCTACAATATTTAAATTTTGCTTTCATTATTAACTCTAGACTTTCTGCATTCATAGTAAAGGGATGAGGTTTTACTCTAGTCATATGTACGCGGACTGTGGGTCGGGTCGGGTCACGGGTCTAATGAGTCTTTTAGTCGTAAAATTTGATCTCAAGGTTAGTTACTTGCTGTAAGGATTGTAAATTGTAGATTGATCTTTAGGGTGTTGGTTAATCTTTTTTTTGGTGGATGTTAGTTAATAAAGTGATTATGTAAATGAGTATATCGAATGAATTCATATTGGAAATTTGGTACATCATTTTACATTGTCAATCTAACAACCACCAAGGTGGCCTAGTAGTCACGCACCTTAATGTCCTGACAGGAGGTCTCAGGTTCAAACATTGCTATGTATGCATCTTCGGGGTGGCTAGGGAAAGGGTCGGAAACGGTAATGGACGAGTCAAAGACTTGCCCTTCTTGGGTAACCTAAACAGGGAAAATCTCATACGTTTTTTCTTTTATATTACATTGTCAATGTGAATATATTATTTATGTTTATTAAGTGAATCATGTTTCGTAAATTTGGTTTCTAATTTAGTCTTTACAGAAAGATGTCATCTTTATAGTTAGTAATGTTGATAATACCAAAATCACTTCGAAAGTGTAAAAAACGTGACTATATCTATTGTAAGTTTGATTTGGGTGTATGTTTGATGTGCTGTTCTTTTAAACAACCAGTTGCTATTGTGAAATTTATGGCAGTGTACTGTGCTTAGTATTTTTGGATCAGCTTATAGATTAGCTAAACACCCTAAAGTATGTGTTCATTTCGTGTAAAAATTTAAGCAACATTATCTGATCTTCAATTTTGTATCAAATAGTTCTTACAGCTAGCAAAAACTGATTCGTGTTTGTACTTTGAGTAATATTCTCTTTGAGGTGGCATGTGTGATCAAAGTGTTAATCCGAGGCATGATTTCAGGTGGAATTTTATATTGAATGCAAGCTAAGGCAAAATATTTAAATCTTTGGAATCGGTCATGACGGACGAGAAGGATGCATTTTATGTTGTAAGGAAGGGAGATATCGTTGGTGTGTATAAGAATTATAGTGACTTTCAACCTCTGGTAATGATGTGACACCAGTCATCTTTTATTTCTTTTTTCTTGTGCTTTAATTGGCATCTCTATACCCATTTTTCGGTCTTATGTTACTTTATACTTGTACTTCTTTTCACTATTAAACTTCAACTATTCATAGGATTGTAATGCGCTTAGTTTTATTTTTTTTATATTATTTTTTTTTTAATTATGTGTTATATTGAGCCCGTTTATTTTGCAAGGTAGTTTGGGATTTAGGTCTTATGGTAGTTAAGTTATTATTGTTACTGCATTCATATACTATATATATGCCACTTATTGTAAATATTTCTTGTATTCTCTAGTTATATGGTCCCAATGTTGCTGTATTCAAAGGCTATGGTTTGCCTAAGGCTGCTGAGGAATTCCTTGCCTCACACGGGCTGAACAATGCAATATATTCTATTGGTGCATCTGATGTGCAAAGTCAACTTTTTGGTCAACTAGTTACTTGTCCTTTTCAGGTGAGACCACGTCATTCATATGAGTTATTTGGTACCATTTTCTATACAAATGCTTGTAAATTTGTAATTACTCATGTCTTTATATCTTTTCAATAATTATGGTTCTTGCTTTATATATACAGTGGTTATGAGCATTTATAGTCATGACCTACTCTAGGAAGATTAAGGACAAATCCAATAAAAAGTAGATATGGTACTCCTACTTCACGGTGGTACAAAAACATATCATGACATCTTGCCATTGTATGAATGAAGATCGAGGTGGTACCCAGGAAAGTTGAGGATGGGGGGCAAAAATTTTTTTTAGACAAAAGTCGTTATGCACACAAAAATGAAGATAAAGATATATGGTTTTTACATTGTTTGGCTTCAAGGTGGGGGCAATTTGATTTTACGACGGGGTGCACTTTAATAAAAAGGTTAAAAATAAAAAAAAGTTTACACTAAAATCTGATTTTTTTTGGCGAACCATGGAGGGCACCGCCCCCCATATGTTGCATGTAAGTCCGCCCCTGGTGGTACCATCTGAACCAAAAGTGGTTTGTAAGAGGGGGTTTTAGGAACCATCCACAACATGGTAGATAGGATAGCCAGTCATATGATAGTTACTATCGCCTTTCAAAATAAAATTATGATAGTTACTATCATCAATGTTGGGTCTATTACGCTGCCATGGATCAAGTTACAAACTGGTTATCCAAGTCATCCAGTTTATCATTTTCAGGTATATACACAAATGTTAGGTTTTCTTTTATTGAAATTGATGAACAATATTTAGGACTAGCTTCAAATTATTGTATCTCTAAGAGCGTTCTGAGTTGGATAATATGAGATAAGATTCAAACCTTGTTTCATTTTTTAAACCCTTTGTACCTAGAATTTCCCAAACGATTTAGCAACATTAGCCTTAGCCAATTTGCTACGCATATTAGGTAACTATCCTTACGAAGAAATTTAAAGGGGAAGATTGGATAGAAGAACGAGTTTTTCTTGAGAAATATGGAATGCATACTTAAGAAGTTAAGATGATGTGGATGCTAATTCATAAAGGCCGTTTTACAGATCTTAAAGATAGGAACATTGGTGTCCTTGGCGATTCTATCCATGTCCTGCATTATTTGAACAGCACCGTATCTTATAGAAAAAACCGTTCTCTGCTGAGTTGACCTTACTTTTGCTGAATGGAGAACATTGATAGTGGGTTTTTGGCACACGAGAGTTTCTTTTTGAGATAAAACCTGCTAATAGATTTTACTGTAACTCAATATGAAGACACCTCAGATCTCTCTGTCAAAGAGACCTTCACTGACCCCAAATTAATGCATTGAAGTCTGAATATTTTGGAGTATATCTCCATTCGATAAATTGAATCTATGTGGGACTGTCTTTTTGGACAAACTTCACTGGTTCCTTCACCCTGTGCTTAGATAGTTTCTATTAGAGTTCCAACGGTGCTAAACATTGTCAATATTCATCCTGGTCAGCAAAACTTTACCACGTAGGCTGCCAACGTTCGAAACTTAGAACTTATATAATTGTGGACACTTTTTACCAACTCAGAGTTCGGAAAAAAGGTCAGAGAAAACGTTAAAGACTCCCTTAATGTGTAGTCGTGTAGATGAATATTTTGAAGGTGTCTTGTGAGTAGATAACCCTCATGGGAGGAAATGGACATATGTTTTTCTTTTGGGTAACCATGGTTTCCGACCTTTTGCCCGACTTATCCATGGGGTTTGAACCCACCTCTACATAGACTCAAATGGGGTCAAGCCCTCCCTTTTTAGGAGGTTAGCGTGACCACATCAGGGTTGTTTGCACCGAATAGGAATTGAACTTGAGACCTCTTACATTTTAGTAATGATTATGATAGTCACAATCCTTTTGCCACTAGGCCACCCCTGAGTGGTTCAATGGATATTTGTTTTATTTAAATGTCAAAAATTTGGTTTTCTACTCATCTTCAGTATGCACATTATAAATTTTGCCATTGTGTTAATGTATTATTTTTATATCATTGCAGCAACCACTTTCCAATACTGATAAAGCTGGTACTAGGAGTCCCGCTGAGAATAGAATTAAGGTAACATATTACTTTAAGTTCCAATATTTGCATTTTCTTTATCATCATAGCTATTTTATTTTTTTATACATGCTTAATATAAATAAGATATTGTTAACGAGAACAATCCAGTTGCTTCAATGGATCATTGCAAGTATATATGCTTGAAATGTTTTTATGAGTAAAAAGGCTCTCTTATGAACCCGGCTGATGCTTATGGGATATAATGAGCGTTGTATATTATGTTTACAAGAAATATGGGCAGAAAAAGAGAGTTCTCGCTTTCAAATTGCAAATTATATAAAACTCCAAAATGATCTACTTAGAAAACTTTCAACTCACTGTCTTCATTTTGGTGGACAAGGTTGACTAGCTAGCAATATATATATTCATTTTCTTGGTTTATTTAAATTTTATCACTTGATTTGGCGTGTTCTCTACAACGGTGTACATTTTCATTCTAAAGAAAACTGCACCAAAGCTACCAATTGATGTTTCTGTACTCGATTATAGAATCTTTGTCTATGTTATCTTTCTACAGAAAAAAGTTGGATCAACTTCTGTATCAGATGGTCCTCAGAAAAAGCCACCTGAAATTGAAAGCTTTATGGAGATTCTACCAGTTTCTGCTTATTGTGTGAGGTTTTAGATCACTTAATCTTTACAGGAATGATATTGTTTCACTGATGATCTCTGCTACAACTATAAATGCATTACCATTTTACATTCATCTTTTATCGGTTTCCACATGGTCGGCTGACACTGATAATCTTTCTACTCCATGCCCAGTGCTCGTGTGTTCTTGAGTTTGATGGTGCAGCAAAAGGAAACCCTGGACCAGCTGGTGCTGGAGCGGTGCTGCGTGCAATCGATGGAAGTCTGGTATACACTCTAAACACCACACACTCGTATTTTTTTATATTTTGCAGTATTAGGTTCTCTGACATTGAGGTTATGTAGGTTTACCGTTTACGTGAAGGTCTAGGAGTTGCAACAAATAATGTTGCTGAATACCGGGCAGTCATTTTAGGACTGAGATATGCCCTTGAGAGAGGATTTAAGCATATCCGGGTGCAAGGAGACTCCAAACTTGTTTGTATGCAGGTAAAGTTTTTCTTTTTGTGAGTTCCACTATTTCCTACTTAAATTGTTTTTTTTTTTTTTTTTTGGGTAACCATGGTTTCCGACACATTGGCCGAAAAAATTCACGGGGTTTTTGTTGCTACGTTTCATATAAAAATTAAGCTACTCTATGATGAACAGAAAGTAGAAGTGTATCGCAACCACAAACATTGGTTTAAAGTCAAGAATGAGAGTTTTTTTTTTTAATTATTGTTTCTAGGTGCTGTTTATCTTTTTGACGTCTGTATAAAACAGGTCAACGGTGTGTGGAAAACCAAAACCGAGAACATGACAAGCTTGTGCAAAGTAGCAAAGGAACTGAAGGATAAGTTTGCATCTTTCCAGATCTGTCATATAGAAAGGGTATGCCTTCCTTTAGTAATGCTGTATGATAGTTTGCTTTGAACCTCAGCAAGTGACTAAGAATTAGATTTCATTTTCTTATAATAAATGAAAGGAGTTCAACACTGAAGCTGATGCTCAAGCAAATATGGGAGTACATCTACAGAGTAAGAAAGCGTTGACGATTTTTCTTCCATTGTTTTCTTGCGGGTTTATATGTTACGAGGCTTTATAAACATTTTATGTCTGCAGATGGTGAGGTTCAAGAGGAAGTTGACAGGAGATAGTTTAAGGACATATGTAAAATGGCAGCATGCAGCTCTTTTTTTTTACCATTGGGATACAAGCCCTTTGGTCATGCAGCTCTGTTTATTTCGATCCCTGAGGTTTAAGGGATCGAATAAGCAACTTTTGTGTAGTGTGAGAATGTATTCCTGCAGATTGATCAATGTACCCCTAACTTGTAGAACCCGAGACAAATAGGCAGGACTTTGTTGTGTTAGTTACTTAATTTATCTAAGTAGCAGCAGTAGAACTTGACTACTTTGAACACAGTTTTTTTTTTGTTAACTTCAGTAATGTAATACTAGTATTACTAATATCAGGTTGTAAGGATGAAATTTACAAGTGAACGAGTCTGTTTATCATTCAATGTTTTGCGAGTACAGCTAGTCTGATCTGGATCCCTTCGCTTCAACAGCTTAGAGTGTATTGAATACGAAGGTGTAACTAGCTGTCTTGTTTTAACTGCTGCTTCAAAACAATACAAACAACACACTCAATAAATTGCTCAAACAAGAAGAAATACGAAGATTATGTTATTAAGTATTAACTGTGCTAAATTTATTGTTGAGGTGTAATAATCAGATCACAAGTTATGATCATCTATCTTAAACGGGATTATGTGAAAAATTGAGTTATTTTTATTTATTTATAATGTGCTTTATGGTTGGTAATTATTTAAGAGATTTTTGTAATTTGTGGCTCAGGCGCACATAATAAAAAACATTAAATGCATTAAGATTCAGGTCTCACATTCTTCCATGTCAGAATCACACATTTGGAGATAAGATTCTTATAGCATTTAATGCTCTTTATTATGTGCCCATGAGCCACAAGTTAGAAAAATCTTTATATCAAGGTTATAATTAGTATATATATTACTCATTTGCCGTTTGATGTTGAACCGAAAACTTAGGCCCAACAAAGGAAAAAAAGGCCGGCAAAAAAAATGGTAATTTTTTTTCTACAAAACGTACCTTAAAACTATGCAAAAAGTTATGAAAACTACTTTAAACGTT
>BQNB010065066.1:0-30765 GCA_026074375.1 Tanacetum coccineum
AGAAGATGTCGAATTGAAGAGAAAGAGAACGCCTCACAGAGACAAACTCCTCAGAAGAAAAAGAAAGGCGGACGAGAAATTTGTAGATGAGGGCTAAAGAAACCTGCCCCGAAGTCACTATGGCGATCAAGAAGATCAAGTGACTGGACGGACCCTGGAATACTTTTTGGAATTAAGCTTTTTAAGGAATGAAGACATCAAGAAGGCATCAAGAACAAGAAGATTGAAGAATACAAAGATTAATAAGATTAGGGAGGAATATGTTGGAAATCATAATCCCATTAATCTTTGTGTTGGGCTGTAATCCGACACCAGGAAGAAGAAACAATGAAAGCATGCATTTTACAGCCCTGAACTTACTTTATAAAGCCTGTATTATTGTTTCTATTGGCCTTCTAGGCCCAGACCCACATATTAGAAGGATACGGTTATTTCATTAGGTTTAGAAAAGGTTATGTCAGTTGTTTTTGATGAAACGGTATAACCCTTCATCAACACACCGATTCAACCTTTATAAATAGGAAAGAAATTCTGTATTCAAAGTAACCCTTTCAGATTTATTATATCAGATTATATTAAGGGTTCATCCCATCTTCTTCCTGTTCTTTCTTTTTTATTCCTGATTGATGTTGACATGACGATTGTTTGATCATTATATGATCCTGGAGATTATCAAGACCTGTGGAAATCGGCTTATGTTTCTATCAGGGACTTGTTTCATCACTTTTAGTTTGTTTGTAATAAGCTGCATGGCTCCTTATTTGTTGTTTTGTTTCTTTCAGTTTTTTAGACGCTTAAACGGGGAAAATCCCGGCCATTTGTGATGTACCTTTGAATTGATCATCTAAGTTGTGAATGAAAACATCAGCTCAGCAGTTACTCAGATGCATTCTTGGAATGTTAGACACAGAATTTATATCAAAAAATTTTGGAAGGTCAGAACAATATGAGCAGGCAGTCACATATACAAACCAAGAAAATGAAGTTCCAGCAAACAATTAATCTTTGAAATTTAAATTGGCCTAATACACTTCATTTTCATATTAGCATGTCAAACGATCTTTATGGCCGAGGGAAGGCCACTAAAATACATGATGGAACAAAACCACAATTAACCAATAGCTTTCGCCCTACAACGCCAGGTAAGAGCCCAGGAGCAGGTCATTCTTTTACTAACACACGCTTGATGGCCAAAACCACAATTAACGAATAGCTTTCGCCCTACGACTCCAGGTGAGAGCCCAGGAGGAAACCATTCTTTTACTAACACAGGGTTGATGGTCAATCAGAAGTAGTCGATGATCTTAAATCTGTAGCATAGAACATATGGCTGTTGGATAGGAGAATATTATCTTAACCTTTCTATCAAAATATACCAAAAGTATGTTTTTCTATTAACTCAAATTTTGTCATCATCTTTTACAAGTTATATATTCGAGTTTCTTATATATAAGAAATGAATGGGTGATATGCCGTTCTAAAGGTTGTGTCGGTTGAGATTGAAACCGATGCATCCCTTGGTGAAATAATCTGTAATAACGGTTATATATCACTGTTTTTTTGTAGAGATAACTGTCATATGTGAGACGCGGGTTGATTACCATTGGGTTGGGGTTATTTTGTTGGACCGATTTGACCCAATATTATCACTTCAATAATTCATACAGCCGTTCAGTTGTGGATTAGATCTTTTAGTATATATGAGCTGAGTGTATCATGGTAAGAATTGATCTTCGACGTAATAGTTTGTGAGTATGTCTGCTTTCTGGTATAAATATTCTGTCACTTGACGAATTTCGAATTGGTATGTCTTAATTTCGACGCATTCTCTATTGAAAGTGATTACTGTCGTACTCGATGTGTTTGCTTTTTCTATGAAATACTGGATTCTTTCATAAGTGCTATTGACAAGACTTGTTGTCAACTTGTTATTGTCATCTTCTCTTCTTGAGTGTGTGTAAGACTTGCTTAGTAATCTTTTTAACCTGAAATGCTTATGTTGCTGCATGCTGTTGCTGCGATGAATTCTGATTATTCACATGATGATATGCTTACAGTGGCTTGTTTTTTGTGTACTCAAGCTGATTGGAGATTCTCCATAGTAGAATATTATGTGGTAGTTCCTTTTCTTCTTGGTGTGTTCACTTCCGTAGCTACTGTCGCTGTAAGCCATGTATCTGTTTCCCTTCCGTTATGCTTGTTAGGTGATTCCATGAACCTTGGTTCCTTTTTCTAGCGTTTTGACTCTAGTATCCTTGGTTATTGCTTTCATATGTTGTTCTTGTGGTTCTTGCATAAAACGACTAGAGTAATTCCGTACAGATTAATCTTAAAGGCGGGTCTCGTGGAAGAAGATATCTTAAGCATCTCATCAAGCATCGCGATATCTCGGTTTGAGTTGTTCCATTGTTCCTTCATGTAATTTTGTTATTGTATTGTGCCTGGGTCCAATTGGTATCAATGTCTTTCTGTAGCAGTTATCATTCCAGCTTCCTTTAATGATTATGCTTGAGTATGCTGATTGCTTTATCGATATATGTCACCATTGGTTCGTATAAATTACTTTCCTTTTCAGTAATTGAGGGTCTGTGTGACTGGCTTATGCCTAAATTACGTAGGCTAATAAACCTAGATCGCTATTTCGGAATTTTTCTTCCATTTGTCGAGCTTTGAACTTGTCAATTTCGTCTTTGGTGTTGCTTGGTGAATGGATTAGATCATTCTACAGAGTGATGTCCTATTAGCAGTATCGAGTCTTTTGATTCCTTAGTGTAGTATGGCTTGCTCAGTGCGCCATTTTCTTGAAATCTAATGAGACTTCAGATGTGTTGTCTATATTTTAGTGTGTCCAGCACGTTGGTGCATTGTCTTAGTCCGTATAGAGACTTTTATAAGTCTATAGACTTTTTCATTGTTCTTGTCTTTTATGAATCCTATCGGGTTGTGTGAACGTAGTACTTCTTCTTTTAAATCTACATGTAGGAAATGCAGATTTGTACGTTAAGGTGATGTACTTCCTATTTTATTGTTAGAAGCTATGGCGAGTAGTAGACGGATTGTTTCCATTCTGCTACTGGTGCGTAAGACTGTCTTCAAAGGTCTATGCTTGTCTCTTTGTATGTAGCCTTTTGCTACTAATCCTAGCTTTGTGTTTGATTTTTATTTCCATTGCATATCTCATGGTCTTGAATACCCTCATTTTAAGTATTTGCTTTATGTCCTGATTGGGTAAGTAGTTTAATTCCATGTTATTGTTTCTATTGATGGAAATCTAATCGACTTCATTGCTTCAATCCATTTTATGATAGCTTGATGCTTCATTGTTAGTTCTTGGGTTCATTTTAACAATAGGTTAATTCTCGGTGATCTCGATTATAGTCCCCTTTAATGTTCTCAAAACCTTTAGATTGGGCGTTAAGATCTGTGATCAAGTGTGATGGTGAATCTTTAGATTGAATTGACATCGTGTCTACTTTTAGTTAGTCATGATGTGTTGAGGTGTTTAGAGTGTGATTGGGAATTTACTTCTGAAGACCGTGTTGATGGTGTGTGAGGTGTTGAGGTGTAGGTTGAGAGTGTATATAGTTGGAGTGATGCGTAATCATATCATATTATTGTCGGGAAACTATAGAGATCATCTTTAGTTGGTTGAGTTTCTTGATAGGATGTTATTTTGAGACTTCCGGGTCTCTATATGAGTTTGTCCAATTCAGGTATCTCTTTTGGTAGCTGTCACACCTTATAGTCCTACCAATCCGCCATGTTTCATTCTCCTTGATCTTCACATCTCTCCTAACCATACGCTTTGTGTTGTGGATCAAATTAAGCGATAAGCTTTCGATCTTGTTCGTGTTTCCTAAGTATAATCATTTTAATGCTTCTATCATCATAACTTAGTCAGATGTTGTAATGGTATATTGCATATGCTATGCAGCCGAAAATTTCTTAATTTTCTAGTTTGGCTTTCTTTGTTAATTGCTTCGGTATGGAGTGATTCTCTTCTAGTGGTTTCGTAGGAACAATATTAGGATGTATATTGCGTGTCTAACAGCTTCGGCCCAAATTTTTGTGGCATGATTAGTCGTTTTCTTCATTACATTAGGTTGTGGACATGAAATTGTCCTATTCCTGTCTTTTCAACTACTCTATTTTGTTGGGGGAGTAGGGTGTAGTAAGTGTCGTTGCTATGCCATTTTCCTTACATATTGTTCGTGAATTGTTTGATGGGATTTCATCCTCCTCGACCTTGTTCTCACATTTTTAATGTTGTATTTAATTCATTTTCAGTATGATTTCTTAAATTCCTTGAATAGTATCAAATGCTTTGATCTTTCGTTACTTAACGAAGTTATGCCCACATATTTCTTGAGTAGTATCTAACTTAACATAGAATATGTATGTTTCTTTCCGAGATGGTGTTGGTGGTGTGATTGGTCCACATTAAATCTCCATATACAAATCTAAAGGTGATGTGGATCTAGCTCTTTGCTTTCCTTTGGGCAATGGCGGCTATGCTAAGGTTTACCAATCAAACAAAATCACAAATTTGTGTTGTATCGTTTAATGGCAGGTATTCCGTGGACTAAATCGCTTTGAGCCATTGATTTTAGTGATCGAAGTTGTGATGTCCTAGTCTTGCATGCACATAACATGTTATGTCTTGCCTCAAGTTTGTAGTAAGCAAACAGGTGTACGCCTATCCTTTATGACTAGCATTTTAGTCGGATTTTCTGTCGTGTAGATTGTCATGAATTTTTGGTTATCCATGTCTATAAAAGTCGGTATTCGTTGCAGTCTTCCATTACGCAACTTTGCAACCAATTTCAGTGAATTGTCCAAGTGCTCAAAAGTTGCTTTTCAAGTCAGTGGAATGTAATGTACATGTGATAGGATTCTTTGTTTATCATCATCATGATGAAACCTTTTCTTTAATCTCTTATATATGTACCATCTACCGATTCTTATTTTTCATCTAAACTCTTTCATATAATTCCTTAAAATGTTCTCTTATTCCCAGTCATTAATGATTTTATGCTAGCTCCATTGTCAATTACCATAGACTATTCATAATCTTGGGGGTTTTCTTCTCTTTATATCCTAAATTGACGTTATTCAGTTGTAGCCGAGCCTCTTGCTTTCAATCTCCAATATGGTCAATTAATAAGGTCTCGGGTTCCAAGTCTTTTTTCAATGATATTTGATTGCTCGTGTTGGTTCTTGTCTTTTAATAGTGACAGATAGGTGCATGTGCCCTAATTTCTGGTCAATTTATAGCATTTTACTTTGCTTAGTATCCTAAGTTGATTTTTTTGAGGTTTTTTTTTATCAATAAACTTCCTATGAGAGGTTTCTCCATCTTTCATCTCTTCCTTAAAAGTTGTTCTAATGATTTCTTCCTTGTAGAATTTATGCCTTCCACAGTCAACGTCCTCTAAAATAGTTTTCCTTTTATTCTTTCATGTCGTTGTGGACAACAATTTTCTTATTATCCACTTGTTTGCCTTTCCTTTAACTTAATCTTTTGCTTCATAAGTATATAAGTATACCAATTGCTTCTTATAACAGTCATTTCAATCTTGATCTGAGTTTTGTTCTATTGACACCAACTATTTGCAGATTACCTATCGGGTACTGGCGTTTATAATAGTTTACGTACCTGTGTTCTTCTTCGCATGGTATGGCCCTTAGACGTAGGTGCTCTTTTGTTTTACTAAGGTTGTTTAGTTTTGTGGTGAGGTATCGATGGTTGGTTTGTGCTTAATTAACATACATTTTTCCATTAAAAACGGACTAAATGACTAAAAACGTACCAAAAATAAATTGTAGTTGTACTGTTTTTGCATTTGTATTGTGCTGGAACGGAAACCTATTCAAGAAAAAGGACAAAAAGAAAGCAAAAGCAAGCAATTCCAAGCACGGAGTGGAAAGGGCAAAGTCAAAAGTCAGACAAAGCAAGAAAATACAACTTGAGGGGCTAAAACTGCCAAAACCTCAAGTTGTATTGCAAAAGAAAAGAAAGGGTTTTTAAAAATTGCAAGAATGTAGTGATTGGCATCTTTAGTTATATAACTAAGGGGACCATTTACTGCCTACTCCAATAAGTCTTCTTTCCCGTCACAACAAAACCTAGTAACAACTTGTAGTTGCCCATCTTCTTCCCTGCAAAAACCACTTTCTCCCTAGCAAAATCATTTCATCACTACTAACACACCCCCCATCCAGTTGTATTATGCCATGTTGGCAATCCCTTCTCCGTTCCCAAAAACATTTCGTGGCTGAGTTTGTCTTCCAAAGAAGCTCATGTGAAATAAAGGCTTGGGATTTGCTTTAGACTTACCCTTCTCATTAACAAGCCACTGTTTTGCTCTCTCCAAAGAGTTGCACCAAGCTGCAGTCCAAGGATAAAGAATGATCGGCTTTAATAGAGAGCTCTTTTGAATACTATCTCTAAAGCCTTTGAGGCATCTAGATCTAGTTTTAATTTAATTTTCAAGTTTATATCTTAGTTTAAAATTCTACATATTTACAGCTTGTTACTTTCAGCTTTGTAACACTTTCAGATATACAAGTTTGACGTTTTTTTCTAACGCTCAATTTACAATACCAGTGTTAAGTTTCTATTCATATTGTTTGGGGTTCAAAGTTCTCATGTCAATGCTTAATCCATAATATTTTTTCATTAAGGTAAAATAAAAAGTTAAGTAGTTAAGTGAAATCATAAAGTTTCACTCTTCAAATTTCACCACCAGCTTATGTTATGGATGAATAAGGCCAGTTCTGGGATTGGTTATGGACTCTCACTAGCTTGTTTTCTACAAGCTAGAGCTTTGTAGATCATTGTGTGACCTGTTTTGAGCAAAGGGTGATGTATGTTTCTTTTTTCTTGTTTTTCTTACTGATTGTGAGAACTGCATATTTGTGTGCTTTGTCTGTATGATTGGTGCTTATTTTGCTTTAATACTGTTAGTTCATTTCGATTAAAACTGCTAGTTATAAGTTAACACTGTCTAGACAATTCTGCTTGATGTAAGTGTCTATTCTTAAGTTAAAAACGTTGCTCTATAAGTGTCTTATTTTGTTAATAAATAAATCTGTGTGTTTAATTAGTTTTGAAAGAAAAGATTGATGTTTTTTTGTTTAAGGGTGGTTTGATCAAGCAGTTACTAACTCCAAAGTTAGTGTACTGCTAGTTCACTTTTGTATTGAGCGAAAGGTGAGCAGTTCCTATCCAAGTTAGTACTGTCAGTTTTGAATACTGTAGTACTTGTAGGCATTTTAGCTATTTCAGCTTTATTTTATTTCAGCTTGTTTTATGATGTCATTAGTTTTTAGTGTAGATTAAACTTGTTCCTTTGGCGTTTGTATTATTGTACAACTTATTTTCCTTTTCTAAAGGATTTCTCAATAGTTTATCCAGTTTTAGTTTTCTAGCTTATTTATCATTTTAGTTGATTCTAGTTGCTTTTTATCTCCTATTAGCTACTAGTGATTATTAGGTTAGGATAACTTTCTGTTTGTTTAGCTTGTTTGTTTTCTATTGTCCTTGGAGTCTTGTCTTGCCTGCGCAGAGACTAAACCTTTAAGCTAACAGTACTTAACGTTACGCCTTTAGCTGGAACTAACTATCAAGTTTAGTGTGGTTGTTAAATACTGTTTGTACTGTTGTATTTATCTTGCTTAATTTAGCTTAACTTGCTTTTTTGTATTTTGCTCATTTAGAGTTAGTTTTGCTTATTGATTTGTCTTTAAGTTTATGTGAGCTTATGTCGATGCCTTAGTTGTAAAGTTTTGACGTGTTGATTTCCTAATTCTAGCTTTTATGCTTGTTCCAGCTTATTTTCTTTGCTTGTTCTTATGTGCTCTTGCTTATTTTCATCAGTTTTAAGTGCCAAATCATTCCTTGTGATCATTCATACTACAATCAATCATCAATTACGTCATGCGTTTTTCCATCTCCAGCCTACGGTGGTGAACATTACAGAATTCCCGGGAAACACCTTTTACTGCTTTGGTTTTATTGGTTCTTGCGGATCCTCGATCCTTGTTGTGCATTTTATATTTACAGGTAATTATTATGATACATTTATAAGAGGGGTGAGGTTTGCCGGAGCCTCATATGGTCTCGTCTTCCTTCTTGTGTTTAGCATCTCAACATTCGGATGTTTGATGGTGTTTATGCCCAACTTGCTTGTTGGGACTTTTCTTATCTTATCCGTCTAGTTTTTAAGGCATCCACTTTGGACTTTTCGCGGGTTTATCATTTTTTTTTGTTGATATGTTTGTGTTTTGTGATTTGAACTGTATGTTTCTGTAAGGCTATTTGATAAGGAAAATTTGTTGAAGAGTGGATAGCAGTTTTGTACTTTTTTGTTGTCTGCTTGGGTTTTTTCATTGGGTTCTATCATTTCATAAACAGTACGCCTTCGATGATAATTTGACATTCGAATTTGCCCATAGTGAGTTATTTTGAGGGTTTAAAGTTGGTCATTGGTAATTGTGGTGTACTTGTAGTACTACTTCCTTTTTCTGACATATCCTTCTCTTTCTTTCATCATTATCTCTATGGGATACTATATAAATTCCCCAAATAAATTTCTACACTTAGTGTGTCGAATTATGTGTGGTGGAGTACTTTGATTTGTGCCTAAAAAGGCTATTAATCTTAGCGGGACTAGTTTTTGTTCTGCGCCAAAAACTATCCTTGGGGATTTATATTCTGTAACAAACGAATAACCTCAGGTTAATTAACTCCTTAAAATTATTCTGTCTAAATATAGTTAGAAAGAATTTTCCTTGGACTACTAGATTTAATTTCGGGTTTTCAGCAAAAAATGTTCTAAGCTTGAATTAGGCGGTAGACTTATGTAAAAGCACTTCTAAAAACCTATATATATATGCTAACAACAAGTGAATTATAAAAAAATGAAATAAAAATGGAAGGGTGTTGGTTTTGTTAAAACTCTCTAGGGTTATTTATAAAACCCTTTGTGTCCCTTTGTTTTGTCTGCCTCTTTCTGTCTGTGTGTGGAGTTCGGCATATCCCTTGTGGGGTTCGTCCTCCTTGAAGGCTTGATCCTTCTCTTTTAGTCTCGTTCGGTGGTTTCTCCGCCGACTGAGATCGCGACTTTGGTCGCTCTTCCTCCTTGTGTTCTTAACCACGGGTTCCTCCAATTAGTTGGTGCGAAGGCTTTTAGGGTTTGCGAATTTTGGGGATCTCTGGTGAAAATAACTTAAATAAACCGCCGAGTATTGATATTTTGGGTTTTTATTTGGTAATCCACGATAGCAACTAATGAATTCTTGAAGCGGGTTCGATTTATCGATTCTTCAAAAAGGTGTGTTGTGTTCCTTTTGATGCTTTTGATTCTTTGCTCGTTTCTTGTGATGACCTTTCGTTATCAAAGAATTTGCTGTTAATATCTTTGCTTTCGAATTGGAAAATTCGCTCCCTAACCCTTTGTTGTCGGCGGGTTTATGATTTTTCTGATTATTACGTTTCTGGGTGAAAACCGCTTCGTTGCTGAGTGATTTATAGAATCGTTTAGTTAGTTCGTTGCGATTGGGTGGTATTTTGCCACAATCTAAGAAAGCGAGTTTTACGTTTATACTAAACACGGAAAATGATAGTTTTTTTCTATTTTGTGTTTTTGTTGTAAGTTTTCTGGAAAATAATTGGCTTTGCGGTTTTTTTTCTTGATTCGAGAATGATCAACATGGTATTATGATGATTTTGGCTTATAATCAACCCCAAAGGCTCTGATGCCAAATTGTTGGATCTCGAATTATCTACCCTTTTATCAAAACTATACCATATGACAGTATGTTTTTCTATTATCAAAATTTCTTGTGTCCATCATCTTTTACAAGTATATAATCGAGTTCTATATATAAGAAATGAAAGGGTGCGTTCTAAAGGTTGTGTCGGTTGATGAACCGATGCATCCCTTGGTGAAATAACTGTAAAACGGTTATATAACCGTTTTTCTATAACTGTCATATTTGACAGTGGGTATGATTACCCATTGGGTTGGGTTTGACCCGATTTGACCCAATAATGGCCATGCATAGATCATAGTCGTGGTGCTGGTCATCGATAATTCGATACATAACTAAATAGCAAGGCTAATGCCTACATTTGTATGCATTTTTATATATCACTCATATCATGTATACATCTCTTCCAGATACTAGTTAGTAGTTATTATTGTACTTGATGCTTAAAACTTTTATCTTAAACAATTGCTAGAATGCAACAGTAAATCACCTCAATGTGGCAAAATATTATGCATGCAGGTATGCAAGACAATGCAACAATAAATACATAAAATATAGTAACAGACAAATTAAAGATCAAGAAAGATGAGCTGAGACATAATCATGAGCACAAGAGAGTTTATATATCAATGAAGTACGTAACAACTTGAAAATAATGATGTTTAAAACCCATCATACATAAGTAATTGAATCCATTAAATAAAAGTTCAATTCCTCAAAACTATATCATAACAAGATTTCTCTTTTTATTCTATGCGTGCCTTTGGTTTCCCGTTAAGAGACCCAAAGTATTCGACCCAAAATTCTTTGGGTCGACTTTTTCCTTTGCATTTTGGGTCGACAGTGGGGACCACAACATTTCCACCATAAAAGTTGACTAATTTTAGGGTCGACAATTATTGTATAAAATGATTTTTTATAAAATATATAAAACTTTTTTATAAAATATATAACTTTAAAAAAAAATATAAATTGGTTCGTTTCGGCCGGGTCGGTCCGGTTCTCCGTTTCGTATATAATTATTATATAAAATGATTTTTTATAAAATATATAAAACTTTTTTTATAAAATATATAACTTTTAAAAAAATATATAAATTGGTTCGTTTCGGCGGGTCGGGTCGGTTTCTCGTTTCGTATACATTATTGTATAAAAATGATTTTTTATAAAACTATATAAAACTTTTTTATAAATATAGACTTTTTAAAAAAATATAAATTGCGTTCGTTTCGGCCGGGTCGGTCCGGTTCCTCGTTTCGTATACAATTATTGTATAAAATGATTTTTTATAAAATATATAAAACTTTTTTATAAAATATATAACTTTTTAAAAAAAATATAAATTGGTTCGTTTCGGCCGGGTCGGTCCGGTTCCCCGTTTCGTATATAATTATTGTATAAAATGATTTTTTATAAAATATATAAAACTTTTTTATAAAATATATAACTTTTTATAAAAAATATAAATTGGTTCGTTTCGGCCGGGTCGGTCCGGTTCCACGTTTCGTATAAAATTATTATATAAAATGATTTTTTATAAAATATATAAAACTTTTTTATAAAATATATAACTTTTTATAAAATATATAAATTGGTTCGTTTCGGCCGGGTCGGTCCGGTTCCTCGTTTCGTATACAATTATTGTATAAAATGATTTTTTATAAAATATATAAAACTTTTTTATAAAATATATAACTTTTTATAAAAAATATAAATTGGTTCGTTTCGGCCGGGTCGGTCCGGTTCCCCGTTTCGTATATAATTATTATATAAAATGATTTTTTATAAAATATATAAAACTTTTTTTATAAAATATATAACTTTATTAAAATAATTTATAAATTGGTTTCGTTTCGGCAGGGTCGGTACGTTTTTCCCCTCGGTTTTTCGTATACATTATTGTATAAAATGATTTTTTATAAAATTTATAAAACTTTTTATAAATATATAACTTTTAAAAAAATATAATTGGTTCGTTTCGGACCGGTCGGTCCGGTACCGATTTCGTATATAATTATATATGAAAGTATGATTTTTTATACTAAATTATATAAACTTGTTTAAAAAAATATATAATTTTTTACTATATAAATTTTTAATTGGCTTTAGAACATATTTATATATAATTTTTTATGAAATGATTTTTATATGTTTAACTGTTTTTTTAAACTTTTTATATTTTGGGTCGAATTGTCGCCCAAACTTGTTTAGTTTAATATTTTTTTTTCGATTTGGCGGGATCATGAAAAATGTTTGGCGCCAAATTTAGGGTCGACATTTTCTTAAGGTTTTGGGTCGACATTGTCGGACACGCTAACTTTAAATTAAAGTTAAAATCTTTGAAATATTATTTCGTATATAATTATTTTCATATATAATTAATTTTTATTAGTTTAGGGTCGATCATTGTCGCCCTAAATGTCGACCCATAACTGATTTGTTGATAAGCCACATTTGGTTGAAAAAAGTGGGTCCCCTGCCAATATTAGGGTCGACATTGTCGACCCTAATTTTTGGCCGACCCCAAACCCACATTTTGTTGTAGTGTACATAAGTAATTGAATCCATCAAATAAAAGTTCAATTCCTCAAAACTATATCATAACAAGATTTCTCTTTTTATTCTATGCGTGCCTTTGGTTTCCCGTTAAGACGGGGAGAAACAAGGCTCCTCACAAATATAGGGGCACCGGTATAGCCGGTATAGTTCTTATTCGTGCTGGCTAAACATATACGGTCATCATCAGATAAGTGCCACTTGTTGTGTGATATGTCTGGATTGTGCGTGTGTATAGCATCATACTTGTTCATCTCACAATCATCATCATATAAGCACCACGACTCTTTATCGTTATGGTTTTATCCATCACTTATATGCAGGGTAGCGAAAAATGCATAGACATTCTTTACGGATCCCGAGTTTGTTAATATAATCGTTTAATTGAGTCACTCGGATGGGGGATTTCTTTGAATTCCTCTCTACATAAATTAAAAGAAAGAATTACTGTCTTCTTAGTATTACAATCCTTCATAAACCAATGGAGCGATCCATTCCATAAGAAACCAAAACAACTAGTAATAACAATTTCATAATTTATTTGTCCGATAACTTTCCAGATATTTGATTTCAATGATAAAACTCGAAAAAGTGTCCCAGCTTTACCCGTCTGCTTGATTCCTATAACAACCTTGTAATCATCTGTGGACGAATCATGGCCCAAACCATATATAGTGAAAAATAAAGTTAGTAAAGGGCTGTTGGAATTTTTTAACCTCCCTAGTTGAAGGATTGATTACTAAAACTTGAGCATCTTCCGAAACGCACACAAGGCCATAGGAAGAACCAACAATACAGCAAAAATGACTACCCTTATTTGATTCCATAACGATTCTTCTATGCCCAAGTTCATGGTTGTTGTGATCTTTGTTGTAATTATACTCCAGATGAGTTTGAACAAAACGAGAACTAGAGATAAAATACAGCCATAACTTACAAACACTTTTGCATCGAGGAGATCTTCAACATCCAATCTCATAAGTATATCTTCAACCAAATCAAATACAAGCTCTGACATTATTCAAACCTAACTAAGAAGAGGCATGCATGTAGAGACATTATTAAGTTAAGCATCGAGATATACACAGAGTCCATTAAGTTCCAAGCCCAAAGGCCCCAAAAGCATTAAGGCCCATTCAAAACTTTTAGAAGATACGAACTTATCAATTTATGTAATGTACAGGCTTCATGCAATCATATTACGAAGTAACTAAAAACTGTTTGTGTTACTAACAGTAAAATTTTCTCTCATCTGAAGCATAAAAAACAAGAAATCTTTTGTTTTGATCAATCTGCTTTCTTTGCCTAATAACTAAAAACTGAAAACAATCCATCATGTTTTAGGTGTAACGCCGTTAATCTCTCTACGAAACAAAATTTTACGAATGTAGATCAAATTAGCAATGTTAAGACTAATGGACGTTTGAAAATTGTGGACCTTAGTTTTAGTTGCTTTATCCTTAAGCCCCTACACTCAACCACTCATCTTGAACACGCGTTCTCTTTTCTAACAACTACCGATCATATATAACTGTACATTAGTCTAGCGTATCTGATATCGACCAATTTTCCTTAGGCGATAACTTTCCAATCTCCGTATGTTAATTACGACTATGTATAATGGAGTGTAGTTTCAATCTCATTTGCTAGTGTTCAAAAAAGTATAATAACATATCAATGTCTGAAGAACAAGCTAGTAAATCTTATAAAATATGTAACGTATCTTACTCGATCTTTATTAAAAGTGAATGTAGCATCATATCCAGTAGTATGTGGAAGAGAAGAAAACATATCAATGTTGAAATAGAAAACTATAAATGGTCCCCAATTAAGTTAGCTGCCAATTTTGGGGTGTAATAAAGCGATGGCTAATCATTACATCTCTTAAGTCATGGTCAATAATTTAACACAATTTGTATATCAGGTGTTGTAATTTTAATGATATCAAATAGACTATTTATATCTCTAAGCTATTCTCTTGTTCATATTATTCTTTCAAGCTGAAAAATATAATCAAGTCCAACCTTTCTACAAGACCATAATAAGGGTCTTAATGGTAACCTTGATGTGATCGATCATTTAGTAGTAATGTTCATTTAGGCTTGTCGCGTTATCAAATTCGAGCCAACTTGGCTTAGCCCATGCATGCACGGGTTTTCGAGTTTTGTGACAAGCTATATCTAGATTGTGGTCCATTTTCTTTATCACGGACTAGTAAATGCATATAATTGGAGTTAGGTTACGGCATCTAACTAATGTAACACAATCGGCCAAGATATATATGCCGTGGAAACAAATGCATGGCAATTACTATTTAGTTTTTTAGTTTTCATTTTCTGCCATTTGACATTTCTTTTTATTGTTTTCTAGTGGTAGACATCAATATCTTTCGTGAGGCGACTTCGAAAACAACAAAAATAGAACTAATAGAAAAAGACGATGCGAGTATGGGACAACTGAGTATTAAACAAAAAAAAATAAAAATAGAAGAGGCAGAATGCATTGAGAGCAATAGTTTTGTGATTGCTCAAAACTTACTATTGTAGTGTAAAGTGCCTTTCACAAAAAAAAAAAAAACTATTGTAGTGTAAAGTGTAAACCTTAGTTAAAATATTTATAGAGCTTGTTGCCAATCAATATGACTTTCTTATTCTAAGTAAATATTTCTTGTGTTATTCAAGTACACATATTTAGGGCTTCTAAAACTTTTAGGGCTTTGAACAGTCGCTCACCTTTCAACATCCTCAAAGATGGCCGTAGTACTTGAATATGTCAAAAAAGTTATGCCATCGACTTAACGTTTGGAGTAGGACACGACTTCATGAGTTTCGGTATCTAAAAAGTAACCATTATTTGGTAATCGGTAATTCAGTATACAGATTTATGACATTTTTCTTAGATGGCAAATGAAAATATTTGTAATCTTTGGTTTTGGAAAAGGAAGTGTTTTGCAAAGATGGGCCGTGGGCCATAAAAGACCAACCCACCGCCCAACTATAAAAATATATAGAGGTGCTTGACAGCGAGGAAAAAGTTAAACTTTTTACAAGATTAGAATGTTCGATTTCCCTTTTTAGGAAACTCGTTTGGTTCGTTACTCAAGCCTTCCAACTCCAAACTACCTGCTTTTATAGTTTTCATTTGTAATAATGACTGATTCGTGCCACAAGAGTACATATAAAAAGAGCAAGGTGTAGCACATACGTAGTTGTTTGTAAATTGAAAATATGTGTATGCTAATCAACTCTCATTCACAATGTTACAAATGGACACAACGACTTATCCATACATCAAAGTTTCAATTGGTTAGACGCAAGGCCGTTTGCATGAGGTGCCATTACACAGGGCCACAAAATTTTATATAATTCTATTATATATATACAAAAACATGAGGTTTCAGTTCAATTAGTTCACACACGTACTACTCATACATGTATATTTTGTATGTGTGTTTAAGGGGGCCGTTTTGTGATGATGGCATTGGGCCACCAAAATCAATGAGACGACCTTGGTTAGACGGTTACCAATAGACTTGATCATAATACCAATTTATGCAATAGTCTATAGGAATAGCCGATTTGGATTTCCTAAATTATTGTTTTGTTTTATAGTTTTTGTGAGGTCATCCATGAAATATGAGACTAGGGTAAAAATTTGACCAGAATGGTGAGCTCAAAATTGTTACTTGTTAGAGTTTTTTTAGCTAGTGCTTATCATAATAAACTTGTATAAGCTCACAAGTCTTAAAATTAGTCAGAAAATTAAAGCTTATGAAATATAAGCCGAAAGTTTCATAAGCTCAATTTTATGGCTTATTTTGAGGCTTATAGGCTTATATAAGTTTATCATATCATAATAAACTTATATAAGCCCACAAGTCTCAAAATAAGCCGAAAAATTAAGGCTTATGAAATATAAGCTCAAATGAACTTATGTTTTATAAGACGAAACAAACACTAAATATGTCAATAAAATGAAACTTTATGTTTAGTATACAAATTTCATATTTAATAAAAGTAATTTGTCAGTTAAATTAATAATATAACAAATGCACTGTTTTATTTTAGTCATTCATTGATTTAATATAGTATTTTTTTATAAATATACCCATTCAACATCTACTTCTATATATTCAAAATGCACACACACATAAAGAGAAAGAGAGACATACAGCAGACCACAAAACTCCCTAGTTGCAATGAAATTGCTAATATCATGTTTTTCTAGTAATTCTTCAAAAATCTCTTGAACTTAGTAGACCATTCCCCTCTCCTTGTAGTATTCTACCCCATCTCCGACCCTCCCCTTTCCACTAGCCCCCCTAATTGTCATCTCGCGCACCCCCACACCCTCCGCCCCCACCAACACCGAATGCCCCCCCCCGATAACCCAACCACCAAATACACTATATAAAATAAAACATACTTTATATACAATATACTACAAGGAAAATTTTGAAAATAACTAAAAGCTCAGAGATTCACGTACAGTTTTAGTTATGTGAGCCTCAGATTTAGCCCATTTTTAAGCATGTGCCATTTTCTCCAATGCACGCCACACCAAAATGATAACTTACGTATCTTCTCATGATGACTAAAACAGAACGGTTATATTAAATAGAGTATAAAAGGGTCATGTAACAATGCCTAAAAATTCAGATATTAAAGTTTGTTTAAGTGGCTCAGAATCAATTTGTTCGCAGCTCTTCCAAAAATTCACCCAAGTGATAGCGAAGTACTTGAAACTTGCATGAGTTTACAGCCTTTTTAGAGGATCTGTTATGACCTTGACCCATCATAACAACTTATCTAACACTTGAGTTACACAGTCATAAGGATATACTCTAAGCATTAATATAAGACACGTAGTCATAATCACACGTAATATCTATATCTATTCTATCCCTAACAAAAGCTTAAGTTGAACTTGTGAGATCCGAAAACAGTCAATTACATCATTCAACACTGCTTCATGAACTAGGACTACTAAAATTCAATTGAAAAACACAAAATAAAGTCATCAAAAGAGTAATTTTTGCTCACGACTTAATTTCCCTATATTTTCTGCCACCTTAAGTCATCTCAATCGACATCACAATTTACTCGGACGCCATTTTAAACATAACCAAAAACAACAAACAACACGACTCTATACACCATAGCTTATTCAAAACTTTGGTTAACACAACATTTTCACCTCTAAACCTTACTCGTTGATGCCGAAATTAACACCACTGATGTCAGTTCTTCGGAAATGTCTAATGAACTTGTTGTTAGAAATTTTGACCAAAATCTCAAAACCTAACCCTAAGTAACAACAATATCAACAAATACATAATCACAAATATGTTTAACTTCTTATATCACTAATTCGATCAACATTCATCCCTAATTTGTCATATCACTAATTCGAACAAATGCATAATCACAAACAATAATATCTCAATTGATCGGAAACCATACCATCGGATAACGAACCAGAAGCTCAATCCGGTCAATCGACATGGTTAATTGCTCCGATCAGCAATCACGATGATGTAAGAGATTGATGATAAAATATGATGAACACTAACCAAAATTAAGCTACTGTATAGTTTTGGTTAGTTGTGAATTGTGATGTAAATAAAAAGATGAATTGAAATTTTTAAGTTTGCGATTTTCTCTTTATTTATTTTATATTAAATTGCAATTAAAAAGTCCACGCTTTATACCGTGTACTTTCTTCCTTTGTTAACTAATTAATTTTCTACACCCTTTTAAGTGTGATTTAATTTTTGTACACGCTTTTAGTTGTTCATTATTTTGTAGACACTGCTTTACGTGGATTTAAAGTACACGCTTATCATTCCGTGGAAATATTACCGTGGATAAATAACGCTTTTTTTGTAGTGACAGGACTTCATGAGTTTCAGTATCTAAAAAGTAACCATTATTTGGTAATCGGTAATTCAGTATACAGATTTGTGACATTTTTCTTAGATGGCAAATGAAAATATTTGTAATCTTTGGTTTTGGAAAAGGAAGTGTTTTGCAAAGATGGGCCGTGGGCCATAAAAGACCAACCCACCGCCCAACTTTAAAAATATATAGAGGTGCTTGACAGCGAGGAAAAAGTTAAACTTTTTACAAGATTAGAATGTTCGATTTCCCTTTTTAGGAAACTCGTTTGGTTTGTTACTCAAGCCTTCCAACTCCAAACTACCTGCTTTTATAGTTTTCATTTGTAATAATGACTGATTCGTACCACAAGAGTACATATAAAAAGAGCAAGGTGTAGCACATACGTAGTTGTTTGTAAATTGAAAATATGTGTATGCTAATCAACTCTCATTCACAATGTTACAAATGGACACAACGACTTATCCATACATCAAAGTTTCAATTGGTTCTTGGCTCCACTCCGATTTACAACATGTCTATATTTAAGGTCTCGAAGACAGTTCTTAACAAGATAGAAAACCTTCGTAAGAATTTTTCAATGGTATTCAAGAAGGAGATCGAAAGATTACGTGGGTTAAGTGGCATACTGTTCTCGCAACTAAGAAATTCGGAGGCTTAGGGGGGTTTCTAGTTTTTTTGCCCTTAATAGAGGTCTTCTTGCGAAGTGGGTTTGGCGCTTCCTTTCACAAGATAACTCTTTATGGTGTCAGCTTATTTCTGCCATTCACGGATCAAGTATTACAGATCTTTCTACCACGTTATCCTTCAACATGGAAATTCTATTATCAAAGAGTTTAATTACCTCAAGGTTCGAAGGCGTTGATTGTTTTCTCCCATTACAGATTTGGATGCTTAGGGTTGCACACACGGTTTGGAGGATCTTGGATCGGTGATTGCACATTATCGGTTTGTTTCTGTCTGTTTGCTTTAGCTACAGTGAAAGATATATCGGTAGCCTGTAAACTCCAGTCCCCTCTTGTTTCTTCTTTTCGGCCGTAATGTTAGGGATGTATTGAAGAACAGCAGCTTGAGCATCTTGTAGCTTTACTCGGATGTTGTTATTTTTGTCAACTCGAATGTAAATGGGTGTTATGTGAATTTGAATGGAGACGGGGGTCTTTCGTGTTAAAGACGTAGAGGAATTTGTTAGATGAGTTCTTTCTTCCTAAGGGCGGATTGTTCCTACGACGGTGGGATAAAAATAATTCCGATTTAAAGTTAATATTTTGCATGGAAAACTTGCTCTGATCGTTTGTTACTCGATGCGAATCTCGTCCAAAGGAATGTCGTTTACTGAATGCAGTCTTGTCCCTTGTGTGATGCGGATCGTGCAAGATACTTCTCACTTATTCTTCATTGTTCTTTGGCTAGAGATGTGACGAGATTATTATGTCGCTGTCTGGTGGAATTTTGGAGTGCAGAACTTTTTATCGTATGCAGAATGACTCGCTCTTTCTTTGTTTTTGGTTCAATTCGGTTCGTTTGCTTCTAATTGAAGGTTATTTTGGAAGTCGTTTTTTTTTGTTCGTGGTTGGAGTTGGAGTTTGTGGATTTCCAGAACCAATTACTTTTTCGCGAGTAAAAAGACATCGGTAAAGAGTCCATTTTCGATATATTGTTTTATGATCTTTTTGTGGTGTAAAAGCTAGAGGTAGGTTCTAAGTTAAGAGGGGATAGTTGGCTTCAACACCCACACTTGCTCTCTTTGTAATTGTCTAGCTTCTTGCTAGTGTTTCTAATAAAGTTGTCGTTCAAAAAAAAAAGTTTCAATTGGTTTGACCTAAGGCCGTTTTTAAGGGATTGCATGAGGTGCTATTACATAGAGCCATAAAGTTTTACATAATTCTATTATATATATACAAAAACATGAGGTTTCAGTTCAATTAGTTCACGCACGTACTACTCATACATGTATATTTTGTATGTGTGTTTAAGGGGGCCGTTTTGTGATGATGACATTGGGCCACCAAAATCAATGAGACGACTTTGGTTAAACGGTTACCAATAGACTTGATCATAAATACCAATTTATGCAATAGTCTATAGGAATAGCCGATTTGGATTTCCTAAATTATTGTTTTGTTTTATAGTTTTTGTGAGGTCATCCATGAAATATGAGACTAGGGTAAAATTTTGACCACAATGGTGAGCTCAAAATTGTTACTTGTTAGAGTTTTTTTAGCTAGTGCTTATCATAATAAACTTGTATAAGCTCACAAGTCTTAAAATAAGTCAGAAAATTAAAGCTTATGAAATATAAGCCGAAAGTTTCATAAGCCCAATTTTATGGCTTATATTTTGAGGCTTATAGGCTTATATAAGTTTATCATATCATAATAAACTTATATAAGCCCACAAGTCTCAAAATAAGCCGATAAATTAAAGCTTATGAAATATAAGCTCAAATGAACTTATGCTTTATAAGACGAAACAAACACTAAATATGTCAATAAAATGAAACTTTATGTTTAGTATACAAATTTCATATTTAATAAAAGCAATTTGTCAGTTAAATTAATAATATAACAAATGCACTGTTTTATTTTAGTCATTCATTGATTTAACAAGCATAGTTGCCCGCGCGTTGCTGTGGGGCGGTGTTTCTTTTATCATAGATGTGGGTGTTTTTTTAAGCATGATTGCTCGCGCGTTGATGCGGGGCGTTAATTTTTTTTTTGCGGCGTTTGATTTTTCTGGTCTCTGTTTAATAGTTTTTTATATGGGCTTAAATTGTCTTGTGTTGGGCGTCATGTCGTGGTGTTACTTGTTTTATCTGATTAAATCTATATTTATTTTCTATTTGTGCTGAGCAATTTTTTTATAATTTTTTATTTTGTGCGGGGTTTATTTTTTCGGGGTTCATGTTTAATGTTTTTTTTATTATGGGCTTATTTGTTGGGCGGGGCGTAATGTCGTGGGTATTTTTTTATTCTGAATAAGATCTGTATTTTTTTCCTATTTTGTGCTGAGCAATTTTTTTAGCGGGTTTATTTTTTCGGTCTCATGTTTAATAGTTTTTTTTATATGAGCTTATGTGTTGGGCCTCATGGCGCGAATAATTTTTGATCTGAATAAATCAGTAATTTTGTATAAAAAATTTCTATTTTGTGCCGAGCAAATTTTTTTTTAAGTTGCCTACTTAAAAAAAAAGTCAAATGGGTCGGCCCAAAGTGAGAGCCCAATGGGCCGGTTACTGTAGCTACTGTAGCAAGCATGGTCAAAACGACGTAGTTTTAACCCAAATATAGTATATGTATATAATATAGTATAGAAAGTCCTCTAAAGTTACTTGCAATATAGATTATAGATATAAATTGTAATGGTACATTGTTTATGGGGTATTTGATTTCTTAAGGTGAATCTTAGTATTGGTATGGGAATGAGTTTTTAAACCCACTACATTCATGGTTTTTGACAATGTCTAACTTTGAAGGTTTAATTATCATTTTCAATTAATAAAACCATAATAAAAAACAACTACACTGATAAGGAAAGTCATGTTTTATACGGTTATACCCATGTTCTCAAACCAAACACCCCCTACATTCTGTTACTTGTATTATTGTTAGGACAGATAGATATGAATGAAAATATCTTTTATGAATCTTGTTGATAGTGTGAAAGGTAGAATCAAATATATGAATATAGTAAAATGGTTGGTCATGTGTCTTTTTCACAAATTATCAATGGTCCCGTACCTATACAACTAATATACTGTTACACTTTACATACATGGGCGAAGCTAGTAGGGTGATTAGTGGGTGCTTAGCCACCCTTAATAAGCACATTTCATTCATTAGTTGTTTAGATTATAAGCCGCTTTTCTTTTTGTTTCTTACATTCAGTCGCCTTATTATATAGGCCGGCTCCCTTTAACTAAAAATCCTGGTTCCGCCTCTGTTACATATATATACTACTTCAACCATGTCGTGCCACCATTTATAGATATATACATTATGTACGTGGCATATCACCATTCACCACCGCTCATTGTTGATATGTATGCTCGTTTAGTACCAAACCATGAATGCAAATTAACGGGTTTGCACTTTGCATGTTGTTATTTATACTCTATTTCACTTGATTTTCAATTGAATTTAGCTTTCGTTACGTGACAGTTTTAAAACATGTAATGAAATCAACTCGAACAAGCTTGCAACGGCTCAGATCTTCGTTATTAGATGATCATCATTGACAAACATATCTATGATTGAAAAGGACGAAGTTGTGACCTCTGAATAGATAAAATCCAACTTTTTATTCCATGACAGCTTAATTTGCACGAGCCAAATTATACGACGACTATTATGTTAGTTGGGCGTAACTGTGAGCTCGTGATTAACTAACATAACTGCCTAATACACGTAAGCCGATTAGTTGGTTTCAAGCATTAGTTTATTAATAACCATCCTTGGGTGGCCTAGTGATAAAAGGACTTACAAGTGTCACACTAAAAGGTGTGAGGTCTCAAGTTTGATTCCTGCTAGATACAAACAACTCTGAAGTGGCCACGCCAACCTCCTGAAAATGAAGGGCTTAACCTGGTTTGAGTCTGTGTACGGCGGTGAGTTCAAACCCTGTGGATTAGTCAGCCTAAAGAGCGGAAAACATGGCTAAAAAAATTAGTTTATTAAAATGTTACAAATAGTTATGAAAATCTTATTTACTATTTAGCACTTTTGGTAAAATTTGGGCTGAGCGGGTCAGGCCACATTCTCTCCTTAAACCTTCGTAAATGTAGAGATTAACAAGCATGATTGCTTGCGCGTTGCTGCGGAGCGTTATTATTATTTTTTTTGTGCTGGTTTATTTTTTCGGTCTCATGTTTAATAGTTTGTTTTTTTTATACGGGCTTATGTGTTGGGCCTCATGTTTAAAAGTTTGTTTTTTTTGCTATTTGGGTTTTTTTTTAATATAATTTTATGAGATTTGGGTAAATATGTGTTAAGCATGATTGCCCGCGCGTTGATGCTGGACGTTAATGTTTTTTTTTGTATTTTGTATTTTGTGTGTGTTTATTTTTCCGGTCTCATGTTTAATAGTTTGTTTTTTTTATATGGGCTTATGTGTTGGGCGTCATGTCAGGGGTATTTTTTGATCTGAATAAATCAATACTTTGTAATTTTTTTTCTTATTTTGTGGCGAGCAATTTTCCCGCGCTCTATATTATTTTTTGAGGGTTTATTTTTTCTGTCTCATGTTTTATTAGTTTGTTTTTTTTTATGCGCTTTATACGTTTGGCTCACTGTCGCGGTCTATTTTTTTATCTGTAATAATCAGTACTTTTGTATAAAAAATCTTATTTTGGGTCGAGCCAATTTTTTTTAAGTTGCCCTACTTAAAAAAATGTCAATGGGCGGCCGACAAAATGGAAGCCAATAGGACGGGTCGGTTTACTGTAACGGGAGCGTGCAAAATGGCATGCGTTTTAACCAACCTTCGTAAATATAGAGATTAATATACTCAAAATGTTTAGACGGTATACAACTTTTTATCAAAATATTCTGATAAAATGATAGAAAAATATTGTGAGTGATAATGATTTTTAAAACTTATACAATAATGCAATCAATGTGATGTTTTGCTAGATCATTTAGTATTTATTCAAAAGTTAATCATGAGTTTCATTTTTCTATCTGAAATATATATAAATGAATAAAAGAGTGAGACAACGGTTAACACAAAATAGTCTAGCAAAACATCACATTCGTCATATAAAATGTGTCAATTAAGTGATCGAGTTATATGCTTCAAATTTGTCATCGTCTTCATTAACGTTTGTTAACTGAAAACATGTGGTTTAAAATGAATAGGTCAAGCTCTATTGAAACGGATATATACATGGCTTGTTTCTCTAACGAAAAGTGTAATTTAAAGTTGCTCATACATGATACATGAGCGGAGCTATATAGCTAAACAGGGAAGGGTGTTGGCCCCCTTGAGATAGGCCCATTAGTATAAAATTTTCTACATTCCATCCCATGCGTTAAAAAAAAACTCAGTTTGGCCCTCCCACAACCACAAGTTAAAGCCCCATAAGAAACTAGTCTAGCCAAATCCCAATTAGTATTTGGTTAATACCAAAATTCTGCTCCCAATATCTAGTTTCTTAAGAAAATCCCAAATTAATGACGATATGTGCAAGCTCAGCTCCACAATATCTTGTTTTGGCCTTCACATGAAAAAGAGTAAATTGCATTTTTGGTCCCTGTGGTATGGCCAAATTGCAGGTTTGAGACTCTAACTTTCGAAATTGCAGTGATGGTCCCTATTTTCAAGTTTGGGTTGCAGGTTTGGTCATTTTGGGTTGCATTTTTGGTACCTGTGGTTTGGCCAAATTTTATAATTGCAGGAATTGGTTAAATTGTTTTGGTAATGGATTGAATATGTGTGTCTGAAAACCTTTGTTTCTCACCAACCATTGTGTTGACGTATAAGCATCATTTTCAGGTATTCAGCAGGATGAGATTAAAGTTAGGAAAAGTGGTTAGATAGACCGTAAGCAGCTGGCGAAGTTTAGTTATTTAGATTTTGTTATTTGATTTGGATGATGAATGTTAATTGTTTTGCTTTGATAGGATGTATGAATGTTTGCATGTCGTGACATTGGCATGAACTGCCTTCATTTCAATGTTAGACGCCTTTTGGATTTTGTTGATGTGTTTGGGTATTTTCATGACACTGCGTGTCTATACCTTGTATTTTTATGCATGTTTTAGTTTCTTTATATATACGCCAATGTGTTGTGATGATTCCCTTTCTCGTCGCGCCTCGCGTTTCTGCCTTAGCGGGGTGTGACACAATGAATAAAAAGTTATGATTTGTTACTTTATGTATGCATACATATATTGATATGGTTTAGTTCATGAGAAACCATGTGTGATCAATTGCCTTTACGATATCGCTATTATGTAGTTCACTCATAAGGTGATGAGGAAAGTGAAATATCTTATTGCGTTTCCCTGTGACTTGGGTGTTTGTGGAGCACATTAAGGAAAACTTGTTCAGCTAGATTGATGATTTATGGCAATAACGATGGTTTTCTGCAATTGAGTGTTGTGGTGCGCATTAACCTGGAACTTGTCCAATCGGTTTTGTGTGTTGCCCTCAATTGCAGATCTGAGCCTTGCTAGTTGCGTATGCAACTCATTAGGCGGTGCACATTAATGATTATGGCTATGATGATATTGTTCGGCAATTGAGTGTTTGTGATGCACATTAACCTGGAACTTGTCCGGCAGGTTTTGTGTGTTGCCCTCAATTGCAGATCTGAGCCTTGCTACATTTTGATAATCTTTCTTCAACCCGATAGTAGTAACATCCATTTTGTGTTTTTTGTTCCGCTTAATATGTTACTTTTTAATCCTTTTTAAATGTTTTAATAAAGGAATATGAAGCCAGCGTCATCATTAGGAGTAAATTGAGATATTTTTCATTAATTAAAGAGAGATTGAATGAACGAAGAAGGGAATTATATAGGAGTACGTGTTTTGGAAATTGGTTGGAACTTTCCTTCTTTGACCATGAGCCACATCTAATACATTACATACTCCAAAAGCAAGGTTTCGTGGATGATGCTCATTATGATATGCCCTTGATCTATCATGTCGAAGGTCGAAGTTTACATTTTGGTCGGGCTGAGTTTGCATTATTAACAGCTCTCCATTTTGGAACTGTTAGTTTTCGATTATGGACTATAGGTCATGTTAAGTTTGTATCAAGGGTCTTACCTAACAAGGTGGGTGTTAAAGTTACCAACCTGGACCTTCTTGGTGTTATTGAGGATGAACAACTATTTAATGAATTAAGTGATGAAGATGTTGTACGGGTATGTCTTTTGATCTCATTGGAGGTGATTTTCATGGGTAGGTTGCTAGTAGATGTAATTGAAGATAGCCACATGCGTTTGGTTGAAAACATTGAAGAATGGAATGTTTTCCCATGGGGGGTACATATGGAGGCAATTGTATGATAAGATTTTGAATGTGGTATCAAAACACAAATGGGAACACCTAAAGGGAATTAGTAGATCACGTAATTATATTCCGACTTATACGCTATCAGGATTTTTATGGGCTTTCAAGGTCATAGTTTTATAAATTGTTTTTTTGTTGTCTACTTATATACACATTTGTATTATTACCACAATTATAATTTTTCAAAACCATTTGATAGGTCTGGATACTTGAGTCATGTGAACAAAGCCGTCTATGGTGGAATAAGGAGCAAAATGTCATTCCAAGGGCATTGGGGTGGTCTAGGAAAGAGGTCTTTAATAGATCTGATTATAACCTTTTATTTAGAAAGGTAATACCATTTATTAATTATATTTTGTTATCAGGAATAAACGTTTAGCTAATGCTCATATGTTGATGAAAATGTGAACGAATTCAAGGTCAATGTTGATCTGACAGCAACAATATTCGAACTGAAAAGTGATTGGTATATTGAATTCCGGGACTTTTTTATGGTGTACATACCAAGGAATGCTCCAATTAAATACAATGATCTTTACGAAGATTACTTCAAGAAGTTGTTTGCAGCTCGCAAACAAGAAAAGATATATACCAAGGATTTACCTATGGTACCAAGGTGTGACAGTAGCTGTTTGCTAAAAGAAATAAAATTAAAGGATAATGTGATTACTTAGCTGAACAAACGTGTGTTCAAACTTAAAGCTATTATCCAGGTTAGTTAAAATAACATCAAAGTTTATACATTTTTTATACTAAATATCCATCACTGTGGTGCATTCTCTGAATTAATCAAGTAATTGTAAATTGCAGGTGTTTGGGCGTGAAAGAACTGATGTCTCTTTGGTACATAACTTCATGCATCTAACCATTTTCATGGTGTGTCCTTTTATTATTTTCATGGGCGTGAAAGAACTGATGTCTCTTTGTTTTTTTTGTACAGGAAAACTTGGACTTTCGACAATATTTTCTTAATATGGGTGAAGATTTATGCGCAGAACTAAAAAATGATTTCAATGAATTAGTTGGTTCTCCTCTTTACGGTATTTTTCCATCAATACAAGATAATAATTTTGATGACAATGTTATTAAGGTACTATAATTATTTGACATATTATATTTTCCCCTTAATAAGATGAAAATATCTAAACACAACATATGGACACAGGATTATCTTATTGAAGAAGAAATAAGATTGAGGGCTGAACAAGAAGAAAGTTGGCGTTTGCAAGAACAAAAGACGATGGAATAGGTTTTTGTTAAAAGGTTGAAGGAGGAAGTGATGTTACGTGTTGAAAAAGAAAAGCTGGTAAATTATGAAAGGGAAAAGAATAAAAGAAGACATGCTCTTATGAATTCAGATCATTGGAAGGCATCTACCTCTAGGATCAGCAACTGTAAAAGGAGTCAACGTTCTAGTGATTTTTCATCTTATTACTGGGGTTCGTCATATGCCATAGCCGCAAAGGATAGAGACTACAATAATCTATCTGATCAAGATATGACACAGTTTCTTAAAGATGTTAAACCTTGGGCCGAGGTATATATATATTTCTGTGTTCTATAAAATTATTCATATTTAAGAATCTGATTCCAAATTACTTTTATTGTTTGTGAGTTTAGGAACTTTCACGTCCTAATAGGGCCACAGACAGAGTACGTATAACAGATGATTTTGACGTATTTCTCGGTCGGCGAGGCCCCCTACGCTGTAAGTTTCCTTGGTGCAGAGATGTTTGGGTTGACAGAATTTTTGGGAAAGTTTAGTATGCTTAGACCCAGCAAAGAAAGGTTAGATAATGGATAAGGTAATTATATATAAAACCCTATGTTTAATTTTTTTAATTTGAATGTTGATATACTAAATGTATAGTTTATCTTGTTTACAACACATAGAATTGTGGGAAATTTACATGTGGCATGTAAGAACTGTTGAGGCTCGTTGGGCGACGGTGGGTGCTTATTTTGTTCAAATCCTCCTACAAGACTCCATCCTCATGTGGTATTCTAACGGTTCCCGATACAAGGTTGCATGGAGGGATTTGGATCAGGTTATGCTTATACTTAGTATTTTGTTTCTTGTTTATCTGTAGAACTTTGAATAACCAAAAACTTTTTGTTCAACAATGTAGGTCTTTATGCCTATTAATGAAACTGACACGCATTGGTGTCTAGCACATTTAGATTTACCCTCAGGAGTTGTAACATTCTATGATAGCGGTCCAACGTATGATATTGAATGGCGTGAATGGTATATCTTACTTAGAGAGTGTTTACAGGTAACCTTTATTAATCATTTATATTTTTTATTTTAGCAAATTGACATAATTACGTATCTGCATTTTTTACTTATTTAGTTGGTGTAAACCTATATAAGTTGAGTGGTGCTAAGTGATCCCTCAAAAAAGAACAATCACAGGGAGACTAGTAATAAACATTTATTCCATTATCTGATAAATAAGTTGAATAAGTGTAAATGCGTGGCTAAAAATGGATACATTATCATCTGCCTTATATAGGATGAGTAGGTAATTCAAATCAAAATAGACTTGTGTTGGGTTGGTTATGTATATTTGGGAGACTAATTGGAAAATACTTGATTAGACACCCAACCTCTATTTTCAGAACTATTAAAGAACCATCAATGCTATATCTGATGAATTAGTTGATTATATTTTGCTAAAAAAGGATAGATGCTCAGGTGCCTAGTAGGTCCAATGACTTAGTCAAAGCAACTTTTAATTGTGTTGCTTTGGTTATATATTTTTGCGAGACAAATTGGAAAATACTTGATTAGACACCCAACCTCTATTTTCAGAACTATTAAAGAACCTTCAATGCTATATCTGATGAATTAGTTGAATAAGTGTAAATATTTTGCTAAAAAAGGATAGATGCTCAGGTGCCTTGTAGGTCCAATGACTTAGTCAAAGCAACTTATAATTGTGCTGCTTTGGTTATCTATTTTTGGGAGACAAGTTAGAAAATACTTGATTAGACAACCAACTTGTTTTTTAGTACTATTAAATAAACTAGAATGCTATATCTGATGAATTAGTTTGATAAGTGTAAATGTCAGGCATAAAAAAAGGATACATGCTCAGTTGCCTAGCAGGTCCAATTGTTGAGTCAAAGTTACTTATTTTAGTGTTGCTTTTGTTATCTATTTTTGGGAAAGATATTGTAAATTACTTGAGTAGACACCAAACTTGTATTTTCACTAAACTATGGAAAGAACATTCAATGCTTAATCTGATGAGTTAGTTGAGAATTTGTAAATGCTTGCCTAAAAATAGATAGCTCAGTAGCAGGTGGTGTATAGGATCAATAGATGAGTAAAAAATAGTTATACTTGTGTAGTTTTGGTTTGATTATTTATCTTTGGGAGACTTTTTTTTTGAACGGCAAATTGAAATTAATAAAAAAACTAGCAAGAAGCTAGAAATTACAAGGATATGGATTTAGGACATTTCATCCAGGAAATCCAATCAATATTGTTTTTACATCTATTGGAACACCAAGTAAAAGAGTACGAAACAATATCATCAAAAAGAAGCTCCATACGCGGATGAGAAGATCCAAAAAGCCACTTGGTTGCGGTATTTCAAATCATCCACCAATATACATAAAAGACCCCTTACTGCATTTCCTTTTGAGCTTTAGAAAACGATAGTAGTAGTTTTGAAGTCCAAGCATTCCATTCATTCGTAACAAGAAAAATCTGGGATATCAATTTCCCACCATCGAGCAATTTTACGCCATAAAGTCCGAGCTAAAATTAAAGAGTAGAAAAGATGCGAGGCATGATTCTCAGTTAAACACAAGTTGTGGCATATAATAGAAGGAATATCAAATCCCACGAAGTGAAAGGGTTAAGCCTCGTGGGGAGCTTTCAAACATACTTTTCACGCGAAATATTACCTTTTATTGGAACACTTTCACCATCTAGTTTCGTACCACAAAAGTAAAAGAATATCATCATAAATGTTTAGCCGATGTGAAACAGAAACTCACCAGATGATTTCACAAGCAGCCATGCATCGATCATTGAAGGAGATAAAGATATAGTCACAACAAGTTCAACTAGATTGTGAAGCTGCTCTTCTTCCACCCCTCCACGGGGGTTTCTACGAAAAGAAGCAACAAACGAAGCATCAATGAGTTTATCTGCAACCGTAATACCTTTTTTGAGCTCCAACGTGTGACGAAGAGAAAAAGTGAGATAATGGAGAATTTGATCACCTTTCATGAATGTAAGAAAAAAATAACGGTTAGTTTTGCTATTTTTCATACCAGAAAGAGAATACGGTTTGAGTTTTGTGACATATTTGAAAATTTTCATACCTCCACGGTCATGCGCTGCCACCATAGATTAACCCCCCCCCCCTCCAACGTGTGACGAAGAGAAAAAGTGCCCTCAAGCCTCAACATTTTTATATACAAATTTTCATTCTATTTACTCACATTTAATATTTACTCTTGTTATCATCTTTTACAAAATGTCTCAAAACACTACAAAGATG
>BQNB010065067.1:0-35075 GCA_026074375.1 Tanacetum coccineum
TTGTCCCAGTTAACACTTTTCTTTACTCGAAAAGGTTCAAGTTTAATGTTTGTGACTATTATATCCCATGGGCAGTCTCCAAGATTTGCTTCTTAGTAAGGTTACAATTTAGTAGTTTTAACTTATATGTTCAAGATGCCAATCATTGTCTTTCTTGTGTACAAATCTGATATACTTGTCATGGGACATGGGTTTGAAATTTATAGGAGCAAGGAAACATGGACATACACCTCTAAAGTGTAGATAAAGGTTCAAGATAATAACCCAAATAGCAAGAACAATATAATTTCATTCACAACATGCACGAGACAAAACACATGATCATTAATGTACATGGAAACCTTAGAACCTCCAACATTATGATTGGAGTCGATTTTAACATCCGTCTAGCTGATTATGGTTTTACCCGACTTGCAAATCAAATGTCACTACAAGAAAAAGTAGAACAGGTGACGGAGTTTTCCCGACCGGGAAAGCTCGCTAAACGACAAAAGTCCGTCCGACGTGGCATAAATTCTTATAGACTTTTTAGTCAAAGTTGAAAGAGAGTTTCCCGGGCGACATGTGTGGTTAAAATTTGACCAAAAAAATCAACAAAAATCTTAGCGGCATTTTTTCCCGCTCACTTTCCCGGGCGACGTTTAAAAAAAATTATACCAAAAAAATCAACGAAAATCTTAGCGGCATTTTTCTCGCTCACTTTCCCGGGCGACATGTCGCCCAAAAAAATTATACCAAAAACATCAACGAAAAGCTTAGTGGCATTTTTCCCGTGTCGCCCGGGAAAACAATTAAAAAAAATTATACCAAAAAAATCAACGAAAATCTTAGGGGCATTTTTCCCGCTCACTTTCCCGGGCGACATGTCGCCCGGGAAAACATTTAAAAAAAATTATTTCGGTTTCTTGTGTTGTTTTAAAATATGCGTTTAACATATAAATATATAAAAACTATATAAAAAAACTCCGTTTTCTCGGTTCGTTGTGTGATATGTGGGTGATTGTGAGGATAATATCTGCTTTTATGGTAAAAAACAGTTTTCGGAGGACTATTTGCGGGTGTTTTGGCGGTATATAAGGGCCTACAGGAGGATTTGGCGAGAGTATAGGGCTACAGGAGGAATGTACAACGATAACATATCGACTCATTCGTTGGACATCGAATGTACAACGATAACATATCGACTCATCCGTTGGACATCTAATGTACAACGATACCATATTGACTCATCCGTTGAACATCGAATGTACAACGATACCATATTGACTCATCCGTTGAACATCGAATGTGTAACGATAACATATCGACTCATCCGTTGGACATCGAATGTACAACGATAACATATCGACTCATCCATTAGACATCGAATGTACAACCATAACATATTGATTCATCCGTTGGACATCTAATGTACACCGATACCATATTGACTCATCCGTTGAACATCGAATGTGTAACGATAACATATCGACTCATCCGTTGAACATCTAATGTACAACGATACCATATTGACTCGTCCGTTGAACATCGAATGTACAACGATACCATATCGACTCAACGTTTACATCTAATGTACAACAATAACACATCGACTCATCCGTTGGACATCTAATGTACAACGATACCATATTGACTCATCCGTTGAACATCGAATGTACAACGATACCATATTGACTCATCCGTTAAACATCGAATGTACAACGATACCATATTGACTCATCCGTTGAACATCGAATGTGTAACGATAACATATCGACTCATCCGTTGGACATCGAATGTACAACGATAACATATCGACTCATCCTTTAGACATCGAATGTACAACCATAACATATTGATTCATCCGTTGGACATCTAATGTACACCGATACCATATTGACTCATCCGTTGAACATCGAATGTGTAACGATAACATATCGACTCATCCGTTGAACATCTAATGTACAACGATACCATATTGACTCGTCCGTTGAACATCGAATGTACAACGATACCATATCGACTCATCCGTTGGACATCTAATGTACAACAATAACACATCGACTCATCCGTTGGACATCTAATGTACAACGATACCATATTGACTCATCCGTTGAACATCGAATGTACAACGATACCATATTGACTCATCCGTTAAACATCGAATGTACAACGATACCATATTGACTCATCCGTTGAACATCGAATGTGTAACGATAACATATCGACTCATCCGTTGGACATCGAATGTACAACGATAACATATCGACTCATCCGTTGGACATCGAATGTACAACCATAACATATTGATTCATCCGTTGGACATCTAATGTACACCGATACCATATTGACTCATCCGTTGAACATCGAATGTGTAACGATAACATATCGACTCATCCGTTGAACATCTAATGTACAACGATACCATATTGACTCGTCCGTTGAACATCGAATGTACAACGATACCATATCGACTCATCCGTTGGACATCTAATGTACAACAATAACACATCGACTCATCCGTTGGACATCTAATGTACAACGATACCATATCGACTCATCCGAGTGGACTCTATGTACAACGATACCATATTCACTCATCCGTTGAACACGATATGTACAACGATAACCAAATTGACTCATCGATTGAACATCGAATGTGTTACATAACAAATCGGACTCATCTTTGGACATCGAATGTCAACGATAACTAATCGACTCATCCATTAACATCGAATGTACAACCATAACATATTGATTCATCCGTTGGACCATCAAATGTACACCCGATATCATATTGACTTCCATCCTTTGAACATCGAAAGTGTAACGATAACATATCGTCGGAACCCAATATATCACGACACTTCATATAGAAAACAAGAAAATAATATGAGAAGAATTGGAGAATTGAGAAGAGAGTTAAAGGAGAAAGGTAGAGAGACAAAAAGAATAGGATGATTATTTTGCAAAAAAATGGAAAATTACAAATGAACCACACCTAACCAACAGAATACCCTCTCCATACATGAGAGAGGGTATTTATACATAATACCAAGAGGTTTTTTCATGCCTTTGGTATTCTACGGGCCGGCTCGGATTACTTGGGCTTCGCCGATACACGGTGAAACCGTAGAATCTACATTTAAGAGCCCGTTTACCCGTCTAGCCTAATACAACGTATATTAATTTAGTGACCGAGACCTAATATAATTATGAACGAACTTCCATTGTTCGACTCAATATTTTGAGGCTAACAATCTCCCCCGAAGTGAGTTCATTGTGACACTCCTTCGTGAGATCAATGAGATTGCTGTTGTCGTTGAGCTCTTGTGGTCTTTGTCTCTGTCTACGTTGTAGGCTTGTTCCTTCATGCTTTGTGATCTTTGATCTTTAGCCTTTGTCATTGTCCTTGTTGACTTGTCTTTTTCGTCCGAGATCCTTTAAAATCTTTATCCTTTTGTCTTGAACGACGTCCTTTGCCACCTGTGCGATCTTGTCTTGACCAACATGCTCATACTACTGCATCATCTTGAAGTCTGCTAACAATCTCCCTTGATAGACTGATATCTTATAAGGAAAATCTTGTATACAGTAGATTGTGCGGAAACTTTGACTTTCATCTGAGCTTTCGATGATCTAGAATCTTGAAGCTTATAGAGATGTCTTTGGTTTTACATGACATTGGTAACGAATCTGACATCAGCTGGAATAAGGCATCACCATCTCCATCTTTATGTATCCTGAAATAAAACAGTTAGCAATAAAGCCTGTGGACGAATATGGCTTTGTCATTCGTTTCGGGATTTGGTTAAGATTAACCATCCGGTCCGTAGGAACGTTTTTACAGTATAAAATACAGTTACCTGTGATCAGGTAGATTCAAAGAATCCCCTTGACAGGGTTTCCTGCTCAAAGCGTAGGATCTTCTAACACAATGTATTAGATTACCATGCTTGCTAGTTCTAAGCGTCTCATTACCGGAACGTCTCAAAGCAGACAACACGGGTAAGAGTGAATCAGTTAGTTACTAATCTTCTGATTAAGCCGTCATTCATTTCCGGAACAATTTGATTCACATTGAGATCGTCACATCGTTTCTTCCATATGACACAAGTTTGATTCATATAGAATCTCGCAAGTCACCTACCAAGAGCTTGTTGAAGCTGGCTCAAGCAGATTTTCATCTTCAATTGTGAGTAAATAAGTATCACGTCGGATGTTTCTGGCACAATCACAAGGATAATGCGTAGGACTCTTGTTAACAGCTTGTGAACTTAATGATGTTCAACAAGTGTTTGTCATAGAATGTGTCCTAGTGAGATTTATTTATGGATCTCTTGGCTCTAGACTCGATTAGTGCGTTTTGGTTTTAGTAATCGGAGGCTGGAGCAGACTGCCACCTATTCAATATCAACTAACTCGGAGTGAGAAAGTCAATAGAAGTCGTATGTATCTCCGTGACAAATGAGACAATTTTCTTGAGAGAAACCCAATGCTGGTAAAGGTTGTGCATTGCATCACTGGGTCCATGATGTCGTCTTCAATGTCAGCAATCAACATTGTGATTCTGACAGCATATGTATTGACCCGGTTTCTGCCTAAGTTGTGTGGAGGGCTTCTTTCTTTTCACCCTTTATCCATACATTTCTTTTTAATTCTTCAACCCCTTCAATGCTTACCAAGACGTCATTACTAACACCTGTTGGATTGTTCCAATGTAAGCTAAATCTTAGGTCGGGCATTCTTCCCTATACACATTCATCTCCATCATACCAAATGAACTGCTATTTCGAACTATGGATGTCCTTGTAGATCCCTCCGTATTTTTTTTTTTCATTGGTTGGATCATAGGGCAAATACCTAAACCTAACCACCTTAATCTTCAGAATCTCGTGAAATAAGATGTGTTAGGTATTAATCGTACCATAAAACCTTTTTTCGAAGCACCTTGAGTCTGTTTTAGATCACATTTTAATTACATTTCTCCCCTATTTTAAATTCTAAGTCACCTTAGATTTTGAGAATACTGTGTGATTAAAAATTTTGTCCTTGAAAAGGCCATGGGGAAAAATTTGAAGCTTAGCATGAATATTTGGAAACTGTGTCATCTTGCTCCCCTCATTTTGCATATTTGGACACCAAAACAGATGTCGCAATTGTAAAATTGATATAAAATTGAGGTTGAACACTTAGTCATCTTATAACTGTCATTCTATTGAATTGTCATTATTATCTTGTTTGTTAATAAGAGACTTTTGGGAAGGTTTAATACATAAGAATGTCGAGATATAGATGTATCCAAACTCATTAAATGTTGTTTTTCGAAAAACTCCCCCTTGAAAGATGGAGTGTTGAACACACAATTTTGAAAGATTATGAATCGTCAGTGAGAAATTCTTGAAAAATTGTGTTCAACATTTTGAAAAACATCATGTTAGAAGACTCACTCCAACTCTAAGGGTAACCTCACTTAGCCGTACACTCTCCTTTTTCTTGAGCTTAAAACTTTGAATGTCTTGTAAGAACAGCTCAAGACCGAGAAAAGTTAAAAAAGAATTTTCTCGTTGTTAGGATAAGTTATCTTTTATAGATAAGCTTTCCTTTATTGAAGTCCCGGTTACTACTGATATTGCACATAAGACCATTAAGAAAACTTAAGAAATGACATGTTTTGAAGTAAATTTGAAACTCCAGTTCGAACTTCATTTACACGCCCGAGTAAAATTAATCAACATTTCTAGGACGATAAATGTTAGCGATTCCAAGAGACGTGTCAGAAGAAATATTTTTTTGGAAACATTTTTCTGATTTTTTGATTTGTTCTTTCTTTTTGACATTTTATATTTTTGTATTTTCTTCTATTTCAAAATATGTACATGTTGACCTCAGCATTGTTATTTGATGGTGAAATAGTAATTCCAACTCTTGTCGTGATGTAGCTGTCTTGTTTGCTGGAGGAACAACTTTTGGAACCAGCTTTGAACGTGACAGTTCATTGCTGTGGTCGTGAATTCCGAGTTCTAAACTGTTATGATCAGAAGTCATTTGTCGTGGAGGAGCGAGGCCTGAACTGTTGTGAACATACGTCATTACTCTTGTTCATTAGGTTAGAATTCCTTGAAGCCCTGGTTTATGAGATATCAGTCTTTTCAGCAACCAAACTCTGAGTTCTTCCTTTTTAGGATTGAAAGATGTACCTGCACTTACATCAAGAGTTTGTGCGCATTCATATTGGTTAGTGATATCTGCATTTGAACCATTTGGGGGTTCACTATCAACCTTGCTCGTGCTAGGAGTGAATATCTTTCCAGTTGGATCCCATCTAAGACCAACAGTCCTGAAAATTTTACCCGTCGGTTTCCACCTAAGACATGATCTGAGTGTTATTGTTTTCTCATGCACAGCGAAAGTCTTTTTGATTGAAAACCTATGTCCTATAGGGATCTGTCTTTCAGGTTTCTTGGCAATTCTTATTTGCTCTACGGGTTTGTTTCTGTTTGTTGTCTTATTGGATGGAACCTTAGCACGTGAGTTGACTTCATTCAGGAATTTTGTTACACAAGATCATGATTGGCATTAAAGACACATTCTGACGATGTTGAGCAAAACAAAATGTTTTGGAGTCAGAAAACTTTCTAGAATTCCTAGAGTGTTCTGCTATGGTGCACAGTCTTTGTCGTTACACAACTACTCTTAGATGCAGGTCAATTCCTAGAGTTTTGGTTATTGATCCTAGGTGTTTGGAGTTTTGCTACCATATGCAGTGCTTTGTGACTACCAGAAGGCATCACACTAGGTTCTAATCCCTACACTGTTCTGTGTCTTTTCTTAGCTTCCTCTAGGTAGTGATTATGAACCATGTCATTTGAGCTATACCTAGATGAGCCAGGTGCAATCATGTGATGAGGTTTTGCAACAACAGATTCTTTTTCCTTAGGCAAATAATGTGTAGTGACGGTTTTCGCACAAATCGTTATTGAACAATCAACTTGGAGGCAAACCGTTTGCTATGAAAAACTAGGTTCGTTCAGACTTAAACGCATTTGGTTGTCTAACAACTGATTGGTTTCTTCGTGATTGGAAAACCTGTTTCCCTAAGATTGATGATTTTGCAAACTTTATTAATTCACACAATTTCCTGTTAATTTCCTTAACTCATTTTTTTAATGCTGCAATTGCAACCCTTTTTCCTGAATTGAGTCTTGAAGTCATCTATTTTTACAATCAAAGAAGAGTTTTGTTTCTATGTATCTTAGCTCTCGTTGTCTTAGATAGAATCATACATTTCTTTGTAATGCTTTTTTAAAGTCTCATTTTCCTTAAGTAACTTAGCCACTTTATGTTCCAATTCGTTAGTTATTGTTTTCAAATACTCTAGGACAGGTTTAACCTTGGTTTCATTACTTTTTACTTTCGAAACTTGACCATGTTGCCCTTCTTTTAAAACTTGATATTTGAGTTCAAGATTAACACAATGTGCTTTCATTCTTGAAAAATCTTTTTGAAATTGGGCAACTGTCTTTTTGAGACGAATATTTTCAGATTCGATAGAGATTGATTTGAGAGGTTCAGTTGTCTGGTATATCAGTTAATTTAGCAGCAAAGGACATGTGTCATGACATTGTTCAGCATTCTGGTCAACCTGTCCTTCATTATTGAATTTAGGTTGCTCAGTATGCTGTTGTCCAGTAGCAAGATATTGATTTCAGCAGTTGTTTGTACCTCAACCATTGGCTCTTCATCATATAAGGTCTGATATCTCATCAGCAGCAGGAGCATCATTCCCTCATCAGCTGCTGTATCATGCTCTTGGATTCTGTCCTAATGCTGTCTGTGTTAACCAAACTAGCATCCCACTGCGTTTCCATATCAACCTTAATCCTCCGTGTCTTAATCTTCTTTCATTCTCCAATGTCATATTCTGTTTATAGCAGATGCTCTTTCATCAATCGACATCTTACAGATTCCATGTGTTGGATCAGTGTGTCACGGAATTCCTGGAATTTCGAGTCGAGTTGTATTGTAGAAATTTGTTGCGTTCTTGGTCAACATATTCATTCATCCTAAATACATCCGTGACTTTGATGAACATCGAAAACTGTTCTCGAGTTACTTAAAAGAGCTACTGGATCCAATCTCTTAAATTCCTCTTTGTCAAGTTGCTTTTCTAATTGATCCACGTTTAGGACAGTTGTGCCAATAAAATTTTCAACATCTTGACCAAAAGAGAGTTTCAATCACGTTTGAATCCAGACTCGATTCGAGTTCCTTTTAAGTGTCCATGTGAAAGATGCATGAGGTGTGAATGAAGTTGTCGAAAAGATACCATGCAACTTTCCTTTGCTTTGTCTTGAATTTGTTGCATTTGTTGTTCTTCCGAATTAGAACACGAAGATAAATTATCTTTCGTTTCCATTTTACCGTGAATTGAAGTGAGAATGATTTGAAGGATCTTAAGTAGGTAAAGTGATTGATGTTGTGGATTGGAATCAATTAACGTTCACGGGATTTTTCAAATCTTTGATTAAAACCGAGAAAAGAATCGTATCTTTCGCGGGATTTTACAAAATCAAGAAGAAACCGTGAAACAATAATTATTTGTTGTTGAAACCATTGTTGTCGTTGAAGAAGTTGAGCTTTTGTTAACGATTGATGAGCTTGAAGGACTAACGGTTAAACAATTTTTAAACTAAATGATTAAAAAAAATTAGAAAAATAAATAAAAAAAACTAAAAGTAAAAATATTGTAACAAAGGAAGGTTAACTTAGAAAATGTTTTAAAATATAAAATGCTATTTGAAAAAAGTATAAAAAATTAAAGTTAAAAATGAAAGAAGTTTTAAAAGCTAGGGTTAATAGAAAACTATTGATTATACTAAGCTAAAAATAAAACTTTGTGAAAAATAAAGGTTAAAATTGAAAAAACTTCTTAAAATAAGGACTATTAGTAAACTTGTTAAAATTTAAATGTAAAAAATGAGAAGTGTTATGAAGTTGAGGGGCCAAAGTTGGAAAATTAGAATTATAATACATAAAAAACGTTTCTCTCGTATGTCTTCTTCATTTTGAAAATGAAATATAACGTGTTTCTTTTTTTCTTGCTCGGGACTTGTACGGTTATCGTCGGTGAGAAGTGAATATACCACGATGATCGAAACGACGACACGATCACAACGGTGTATGCCTTAAGTCCCGTAGATTACCGATACTCGAAACCGAAAACCGAAAACACTTAAACGAGTACTCGTTCGATCCTATAGAAAAACCACCGTTCTGATCCCTTGCAATCTTCACTTGTTCGAGTACTCGTTAGTCGATGGTTTAGTTCGATGGTTTCACTAGTTCGATGGTACTCGTTCGATGTCACTCGTCAGGATGCCACTCGTTTCGTTTCACTAGTCGATGTCTAAGTTTTCCCTCTACGAGTGATCAATTTTTCCCTTGTTCGATTGTACTCGTCGATGGTCTCCTATTTCGATGGTCTAGAGTTTTCCCTCGTTCGATTGATCAAGTTTATTCCCTCGTTCGATTGTTGACTCGTTTCGATCCTTTTTTAGAAAAGCAAGAAGAAAAAAATGGTGACGATAAAGAAACCACAAACGAAAAGAAAAAACACAAGACCAAAAGAATAAAAAATAGAAAAATGATAAAGACACAAACGGATGAAGAAGAAAGAAACAAAAAAAAACGTGTGATTAAAGTAACGAAATATTAAAAAATAAAATGAAAAGTAACGAAATATTAAAAAAAAACTATAATAAGCCGAATTTTAATAAGCTCAAAAAGTCACCACAACAAAAAAAAACTAAACCCACCCGTGGCGAATGATACCAAATGTCAGAACCCAATATATCACTTTCACTTCATTATGAAAACAAGAAAATAAGATGAGAAGAATTGGAAGAATTGTAGAGAGAAGTTAGAGAGAGAAAGGTAGAGAAAAGAAAAAGATGGATGATTACTTGTAAAAAAATGGAAAAGTTACAAATGACCAAACACTACCAAACACCCTCTCCATACTTGGAGAGGGGTATTTATACTTAATACCAAGAGGCTTTCATGCCTGGTAGTTTCTACTGGCCTGGTCCTCTGGATTACCTTGGGGCTTTCGCCCGATACACGTGACCGGTTAGATTACATTTAAGAGCCCGTTTACCCGTCTAGCCTAATACAACGTATATTAATTTAGTGACCGAGACCTAATATAATTATGAACGAACTTCCATTGTTCGACTCAATATTTTGAGGCTAACAATATCGACTCATCCGTTGAACATCTAATGTACAACGATACCATATTGACTCGTCCGTTGAACATCGAATGTACAACGATACCATATCGACTCATCCGTTGGACATCTAATGTACAACAATAACACATCGACTCATCCGTTGGACATCTAATGTACAACGATACCATATTGACTCATCCGTTGAACATCGAATGTACAACGATACCATATTGACTCATCCGTTAAACATCGAATGTACAACGATACCATATTGACTCATCCGTTGAACATCGAATGTGTAACGATAACATATCGACTCATCCGTTGGACATCGAATGTACAACGATAACATATCGATTCATCCATTAGACATCGAATGTACAACAATAACACATCGACTCATCCGTTGGACATCGAATGTACAACGATAACATATCGATTCATCCATTAGACATCGAATGTACAACAATAACACATCGACTCATCCGTTGGACATCTAATGTTTTATAAAAAATAATTGTAAATAATAATTATATATTTTATAAAAAATAATTTTAAATAATAATTATATACGAACCGACCGGAACGAACCGAGAAACCGGACCGACCCAGCCGAAACGAACCGATTATATATTTTATAAAAAATAATTTTAAATAATAATTATATACGAACCGACCGGAACGAACCGAGAAACCGGACCGACCCAGCCGAAACGAACCGATTATATATTTTATAAAAAATAATTGTAAATAATAATTATATATTTTATAAAAAATAATTTTAAATAATAATTATATACGAACCGACCGGAACGAACCGAGAAACCGGACCGACCCAGCCGAAACGAACCGATTATATATTTTATAAAAATTAATTTTAAATAATAATTATATACGAACCGAGAAACCGGACCGACCCAGCCGAAACGAACCGATTATATATTTTATAAAAAATAATTGTAAATAATAATTATATATTTTATAAAAAATAATTTTAAATAATAATTATATACGAACCGACCGGAACGAACCGAGAAACCAGACCGACCCAGCCGAAACGAACCGATTATATATTTTATAAAAAATAATTGTAAATAATAATTATATATTTTATAAAAATTAATTTTAAATAATAATTATATACGAACCGACCGGAACGAACCGAGAAACCGGACCGACCCAGCCGAAACGAACCGATTATATATTTTATAAAAAATAATTGTAAATAATAATTATATATTTTATAAAAAATAATTTTAAATAATAATTATATACGAACCGACCGGAACGAACCGAGAAACCGGACCGACCCAGCCGAAACGAACCGATTATATAGTTTATAAAAAATAATTGTAAATAATAATTATATATTTTATAAAAAATAATTTTAAATAATAATTATATACGAACCGACCGGAACGACCCAGCCGAAACGAACCGATTATATATTTTATAAAAAATAATTGTAAATAATAATTATAGTCATAAACTCAGTAACTTGCATTGATGTATCTGCATAAATGGCGTAACTTATACTTGAGAGTTGTATCACTAAAAAACAGTATGTAATCAGATATTTAGATGCTTCTGTAGCTTTGTACAGAGGATGGTATTTGCCCATATAACATGACTAAGTAACTATCTATGCTTATTGCCTTGATTCGTTAGAAATTTAATTAATATGCAATATGTGTAAAGATGGGATTGGTTTGAAAGAGATGGTACAGCAACCACGTCCGTTTCAGCAGCTTTAGCAGCAACAATGCCTGGCGTGACGTGTTACAAATCATTGTTATTAAAAATTTCCGTAGCAAAAATGTACCCAGTGAAAACGTGAATTAGATTTGTTCAAGATGATATCAATCCATCTTACAATAGGAGTATCATAAAACGGGTTTTTCAACTTACAAGGATGATAGCCTATCATTGTTTCAACGCTATCTCTAGGAGAGTTAGAAGCCAACACCATTTTCACTCAATGGCCCCTCAACTGATTAATCAAACAGTAGGCACCGGGTCGCAAGATATAGACGGGTCTTGGCCAGAATAGCCAGGTCTTGACCGGAATAGCCGGGTCTTGACCGGGTCTAACCGGGTATATCCGGGTCTTGGTCGAAATATCCGGGTCTTGACCGGGTCTTGGCCGGAATAGCGGGTCTTGACCGGGTCTAGCAGGATGTTGGCCGGAATAGCCGGGTCTTGACTGGGTATTGGTCGGAATAGCTGGTTTTAGACCGGGTCTTGGCCGGAATAGCCGGGTCTTGACCGGGTCTAGCTGGATGTTGGCCGGAATAGCCGGTTTTTGACCGGGTCTTTGCCGGAATAGACGGATCTTGACCGGGTCTTGGCCGGACATAACCATATATGGCGGGGTCTTCTCCGGAATAGACGGGTTTAGCCGGGTCTTGGCCGGATATAACCGAATATAGCCGGGTCTTGGCAGGATATATGTCTTTAATCACATATTTGGGGAGTTGAGGGGAAATGCTGCCGAAACTTTCTCAAATAGTAAATCGGTTATACGCATTCATATATGAGACGGATCAACAATCTGCCCCCGTGGTTATGTATGAAAGATAGTTCTTTCATGCTGACGCTGTTAATTCCTGGCCCTAAATCCCCAAGCAAGGACATTGATGTTTACGTGAGGCCGTTGATTGATGACCTAAAGGATTTATGGGCAAACCAGGTGTCGAGACTATAAATGTTGCTACAGGCCAGAAGTTTAATATGAGAGCGATGGTTTTATAGACCATCAATGATTTTCCTGCTCAAAGTAGTTTGTCTGGGTGGAGTGGGCAAGGTTACAGGGCATGCCTTACATGTAATAAAGACACCCCATCTGTGCATGTGTTAGGCAAAACAGCTTATGTTGGCCATAGAAGATTCTTAAAGAAACCCCATAAATGGAGGAGGTCACTTGAATTCAATGGTGTAATAAAAAACGGAGATCCTCTTAGAGAATTTAGCCGGGATGCAATCATGACTCAACTTGCTAGATTGCCCACGCGTGTGAAGGGTAAACATCCAAGGTTTGGGGGTATGAAGATAAAACGCAATGTTCTTGTCGAGCTGAACTAGACTAAACGATCTATTTTTTACGAGCTTGAGTATTGGTCTTTTCATACACTAAAACACAATTTAGATGTCATGCATATCTAAAGACAAATCTAAAGACACCGCCAAGGCAAGACAAGACTTGAAAAGAATGTGTTGGAGAGTATCTTGAACACTTTGTTAATGAATGACAAATCTAAAGACACCGCCAAGGCAAGACAAGATTTGAAAAGCCTGGGCATTCGAAGTGGTTTGTGGCTCGGCCAAAACAAAAACGGGAAGTGCTCGAAGCCTCAGGCTGCGTATTCTTTCACACCAGCGGACAGAAAAAAGTTTTGTCAGTTCATCAAAGGAGTTAAACTACCAGATGGGTTCGGATCCAACTTCAAGCATAAAGTTACCGATAATGATACCAATATAACGGGCCTGAAGTCTCATGACTGTCATATAATGATGCAACGTTTACTTCCTTACGGACTTCAGCAATACTTGCCCCTAAACGTTGCAAAACTACTAATCGAGCTATGTTTATTCTTTAAGCAAATCTGCTCTCAAACTTTAAAGAAAGTGATATGGTATGTACTTCACAACAGTCCTGAAATCGACACGTACCGGGCCAAGTTCAAGATGTACGTGTTTTTATTTTGAAACTTCTTTTTCTTAACTTATCTTTTTGACGACTTATTCTAACACCATGAACATTTTTCAGTGAATTTCCTAACAAAGACATGAAAGAAGAATTCCCCGGCTGGTTTGGGAAGCAGGTAAACTTAGACTTATTGTGTGTATTTAACTGTAAAAATAACGACATCATATTTTGTGTTCTCTATCTGATCCTATCTTCTTCATAGATCCGTCAACGTCACGTAGACAATGACCCAGGTGTTAACGAAAGCAGCGAGTTATTCGCTTTGGCTTGTGGACCATCACAGACTCCAATCTCAGTCAACTCTTGCGTAGTCAACGGTGTGAGGTTTGTCGTGCACAGCCGCGATGAACGTCGCACAACTCAAAACAGCGGCATTTGTTCGCCTGGTCCGGACGGAGAAATGTATTACGGTCAGCTTGAACAAATCCTCGAGTTTTCATATTTGTCGTTCAAAACTGTGTTGTTCCGAGTTAAGTGGTTCGACACTAGCAACAAAGGACGTATCCAAAATTTTGTCATTAGAAACAACATAACACAAATCAAGGCAAACGGTGAGGCGTTTAAAAATGATCAATACATTCTCGCAACACAAGTCAAACAATGCTTCTACCTTGAAGATATGGCCAGACGACCACTCGGTTGGAAGGTCGTCGAACATGTGAGTCATAAAAAGTTTTTGAACGGGGGTGTCATTGTGGTAGAGGATGACCCTGATGTTATACATGTCGACAACTCATCTGATCTCGCACTTTCTACTAGTTTGAATGACTTGGAAATTGCGGCCTTGCATATAGATGGTCAATCAATAGATGTTGACGCACCACCAGATATCATTGATGTTGTTGATGAGGACGATGATATTATTGATGAGGAAGACCCCATTCCTCATGATTTAGCAGATTCTGATGATGAAGACCTCGTCAACCTTGATATTGATGATGGTGTAAATGTTGTTTATTCTAGTGAAGAAGAAGATTGATCTTTAGTTGTAACTTGTAAAAGACGCTTATTTTGAATGAATGAATGAATGAAACTGTTATGGATTGTTCTAATGTGTATATTTATTTGGATGTATATGCATTTGGATGTGTGCATGCTTTTATTATTTTGTTCATAAATTTCTATATGTTATCCTAATGCTACCTGTACAGATGTCAGCTGATGTCGCACGGGGTCACGGCGGTGACGGTGGAGGTGATGATCGTCCCCCTCCATATCAGGTACCCACCGGCTGTGGGGGTTGCTTAGGCAACCGAGGTAAGAATTTCTGGATTATTGTAATACAAGCATAAACTTGATACATTGAATTTGCTTGCCTTGAATTTTTATGACTTTGTCACTCACTTGATTTTGCAGGTAAGGGCACCCGAAAGCCCAATTTGGGTGGCAGGAGAGCGGGCAGGCCGCATACCCGCCAGGAGACCCGGAACCTCGGGTTAAAGGCCATCACGGATAAGAGTGGCCCCGTCCCGATCCGGTTTGAGGTTAACGACCGAGAGACCCTCATGCCTCTCGGTGACCATGCGGCTCATTGGGCCAACTACCTCGGGGAGCTCGTTAGGGAGTTGCCCTTGCACTACCCTTCTTGGCGCCAAATGTCGCCGGAGCGGAAGGCGGGGGTCGTGGCAAAGATTGGGGTAAGTTATTTCATTATCCTTTTATGTTTATTTCATTATCGTGTTCATCTATTTAATTGTGTATATTTATCTAAATTTGTTTATTTATTTATATCATATAAATAAATAATTTATTTATTTATTATGCATATAGAATCAATAAACAGAAATTGTAGATAGAATATGTAAAGTATATCTATAACTTGTCGTTGTTTTGTTGTTATATGATTGCAGACCCAGTTTGACTTGACCCCCTCATAGCTAATTCAGCACTGGCAGATATTAGAATGCGGCATCCCAGCAGCATCTCCAAAAGCGGTGTACATACCAACCAGGCTTCTCTCAAGGCCAGCGCATTTGGGTTATTAACCTTCGAGGACCTGGAATTAGTGAGTGGAGTACGATCAGACACGGACGTCCCGTGAGCATTACCTCGGCAGATTGGGATTGGCCCTGATTGCATTTTGGAAGATGATCACAGGAAGACCCAAGCACCGAGCGCTCAAAAATCGCCAAAACCGAGCTAAGAGCACGGTCGTGTTCGGCCGGCAGGATCTCCGATCACTTGCTACGCTTCGAGATTGAGGATGGTAATAAACATTATAATTATATTACACCTACATCATATAATAATATATTAGATTACTATGGGCTTTTAGTGTGTTGTGTTTTGCGTTTTTTTTTATTTCATCTTACTATTCGTGTGTTTGTATGCAGATGGCGAGCTCAAGAGACTCGAGAGTACCCGATCGCTCATCGACAGACCTTATTCGTGAGCAACAACCGTTTATCGGGGTATTCATAGGGAATGAGTGATCCGAGATATTACGTAAGTTTTGTTTCAAATCACGCGACTTTAATGATTGTCGAGAAAAATGTAGGAACCCGACTAATAGTATAATTACTATATTGTGTTATTTGGTCACTACATAGGAGGAGATGGTGAGGCTGCGGGCTCTAGGCTCCAACACCGAGTCGGGTGTGCCCTACACTGATGAAGAAGATGCAATGCCATGGCTAGAAGGCAAAGCAGCCGGGGGCACCTTCTCCGGTGGTTGGTAGTCGGATTACTAACCGGTGACGGGCGAGAGATGGTTCTCATTCCGCACCCTCCCGCTCCCCGCCTCAATGGCTACGCACAACTTACGGGCGATGTCATAGCTGAAAAAAAAGAACAGGTACCTAAAACCAAACAGGTGAAGATTGATGATAGAAGCTTTTTGTAGTGGGACGACAAGTTTTTCACAGATGGCTGAGACAGTATGATGTCAACACCTAGAGTTCGGTAGGCGGGGTGGCGGGTGCGGGGATGTTGAGATCAAGCCGTACGATGAGGACGAGAAGGACGAGGAGGATGGCGATAGTTAGAGATGTTATATATTGGTTAGTATGCTATTTTGTTTCTTTACGTTGATCTTGACGACCTTTATGTAAACATTTGTCTCCCTATCTAGTTGAATATGATTTTGTACATGCGGATAATTCAAAGGTTTTGGTGAATAGTAGCCCCTCGTTTTGTAGGACTTATAATTGTGTTTATTAGGATTTGGGCTGATTTAGTTTATTAGATCAAAATGCGTTTGATCCGGTTATTTTGTTTATTGTGTTTTGGTACAAGTTGTGATGTATTGTGTGATGAGGCTATATTGGTTTATACAGGTTTGATGTTTGGTAGATTTTTTTCGAGAAAAATTTCGGGGAAAAATAAGATTGGGACAAAAAGCAACTGTGCAGGCTGCCAGAAAAAAAAATTTGCAGACATATCTCCGGCGGACTTGTCGCCTGGGAAATGAGTTGAAACAAATAAATTTATAATTATTCCGGGCGGAACAATGTCGCCAGGGATTGGGATAAGTAATATATTATTGTATTTTTTTTCCTTTCCGGGCGACATGTCGCCGTGGGATAGTGATGAATTTGATTTTTGTTTCTTTTTTCCCGGGCGACATGTCGCCGGGATTAATTATAAGAATTTTTTTTGTTTACACAACATTCCCGGGCGACATGGTCGCCGGGGATACATTCCCAACTGTGTATATATTAGTTTGACTGAATAGTCGTGTGGGTCCCACCGAAGTCGTCGGGAAAAGTTCGCCGGGAAGAATCCCTGGCGAGCTTACCCCTGTCAAAATTATCGCCGGGCGGACATGTTGTCGGCCAGGGATAAGTATCCCCAGGACATGTATGCCGTGAAAGCCGTGGCAATTCGCTCAGCTGGGGGATAGTGTGTTTACAATGCTATGTAAGGGAGAGATCAACTATATGGGAGTTCGTCTCTGTTTTCGTATTTATAAAAAATTAATACTGCTTGCATTTCCTTGACTTGATAATAACATTCGCCTATGTTTTGCAAGAATACCAGACCTGTCGAAGTGGTTGTCTATGTGGGGTCACACTGATGTACTTCACTTTGCCACGTATTTTGATAGTTCATCTGAAGTTTCCAACCCAAATATCACACTAAAACTTATGGGCTCAGAGGGCATCTTTCAGTCTTTGCAACAACATATTTTAATGGTTGGTAAGTTTGGATTTTATTTATTCCTCTGGTTTATGTAATTATTTCCTCTGTTATAGGGTGGGTAACTACGATTTTAGTAATGTGTGCTTTTAGGCACTTGTGTATGCTACGAGGAATGTGGTAAATTTTATCCTTTTGAGTTTTGATCATTTTACTTTTAACCCTATGCTATTACTTTATTACAATGACGAACTTTTATTGATTAAGCAAAATTAGTTTTGATGATTTTGTATTCTTTTCTTATTACAATGAGGTGGCAAATGAATCGTTAATTCGTCATCAAAAATATCTGTGATTTAGAGAATTCTTGATAATTACATTAAAAAGCAGAACATGTTTCCATAATTAATTTGGACACGTTTTATATTTGTACCTTTTAATATTTTTCGAACATCAAGTCTTTTTTTCTTTTTTGGCTAAACATGGTTTCCTACCTTTTGGCCTGCTAATCCACGGGTTTAAACCCACCGCCACACATACTCAAAGCGTGGCCACTTGAGGGTTTTGCACCTAGCAAGAATTCGAAACATGAATTTGTTATTGTTTTTTTTTTCTTTTCTACAAAACTTATGCAAACCACTTATTTCTTGTACTTGCTAATGTGAAATATGTAGTTTCGTACGTGCTTTTATACTAGTAGTATATAACTGATCAACTTTGCTAATAACTTATTAAAATAAGCTTTCGTGTGAAGACGCTTAGCTTGACTAGTTTCAAATCATCATAGATAACGTGTTGTTTGTTACGGAGGTTTTTTTATAAAAGTTCTTACGCATTCACGTTCAATTATAGGTTACTAAGGAGAAGGGCGCTGCATGGGTGAGAAGTGATTGAGATATTTGTAGCGGCCTTGTTGCAAAGCATATTCATCGAATTCCAAGATAATGAGTTGAAGCTTTAGCAAAGGAATTCGTAGTGGACAAAAAAGTGGTCGATGCATGTGTTGGGGAAATTATTTTGCACAATTTGGATAGTCATGTCCTTTGGAAGCGTTGAGATTTCTTATAACAAAACAAAGGATTTAAGATGAGAAATTAGGAATGAAGAGATGAAAATGAGAAAGAAGTTTATTATAATAGAGTTGGAATGCGATTTTGATTGCTATTCGGGTGAATTAGTGTCCTCAAAATGATACCGATTCAGACAAATATATGCTCCAAGCATAACATATAATGAAGCAAACTCTACGGTTTTAAAATTTTTATCAAACTTGGTCATTTCGTTTGCGAAGTGAGCAGTATTTAGGTGGAGTAAGTGTATTACATCAAAATGACAACAACCAACTACTCTTAAATCTGCTTATGGTTATGTTTTTTAAATATATACTGTTTATTTCAATTTTTTTATAATATTCTGTTTGATTCATATGATTTTGGTTTACCACCGGTTGATGCTATTAAGGAATAAATGCACTAGTGTGATGAGCAAGCAGCAGAAATGATCATTATTGTCAAGCAATATGTCACTGTATGACAAGTTTATGAATTATCTATTGACGGATGGATAATTGGCGGTAAATTGAAACCATGACGACGTGTGTCATTGTAAGACCTTGTCTCAGTTTTGAATATTATCTATTGAAATCCATTTCGTATGTAGTTATTTATCTGATGTATTAACTGTCCAAAAGTCGATTGGATCCAATTCTGAAATTTCTGATCAAGGAGAAGTTGGATTTGAACCCATGTTACCATTTTCTCTTTTGCAACGTTGCATTAATTCATCTACTACACTTTGTCCTCATTTACTCTAATACGGCATTCTACTTGTTAAACTCTTTAACAGGTTTGTGCCTAGAGTAAACCTGCACGGGTCAAACACCCACCTCTTTTCACCAGTTTGTCTAGTTATCTAAGAAGGCTATAACTGAACCATGACTAGTGGTATCATACTAGAATTCTGAGTAACATTATCATGTCTTGGATAATCATAGGAAATATGATATTTTTTTGTACAAGTTAGGAACACGTGTTAATTTTAATATTTTCCTAAAATATCAGCAATTCAGGTGAAAACTAGAAATACAGTTAAAAGAAGTTCTGAAAATCACGTCTTGATCATATTAACTGCGTGTGCAAAACTCCGATCCGGCCCTCATTTTTCTTTTTCATTTCGCAATTTCGTGTATCCTCGTATTAGAGATGACATGATTGTACTAGAACGGTTGTTTTTTTTTTGACAATCGGTTATAAAAACCGAAACCGGTTTTTAAAAAAACCGGTTTTTTTAAAACCGAACCGGTTAAACATAACCGAACCGGTTAGATCCGGTTTTCTGGTTTTGTTTTTTTTACAAAGTTGACCGGTTTTTTACGGTTTTGTAAAAAAACGGTTTTAAAACCGGTTTTATGAAGATGAAAACCGGTGTTTAGAAAACGGTTTTTTTTTTTTTAATTTTTAAAAAAAAAAAACTCGGTTTTAACCGGTTAAAAAACCCGGTCAACATGGAAGTCAAACTAGCCGTTATATTTATTTTTTTTAAACCTGGTTTTAAACGGTTTTAACCGGTTTTTTTCGGGTTTTTTTTTTGGAATATTTAATGGATTGAGTATAACGGGTGATGGCAATGCCGAAGCTCGACATACTTGAGTACACTAATATGTTTTCGGGTGATGGCCATGCCGAAGCTCCGAATTTGTTATTAGTATTTATATATTTTTAGTTGTATAATTGTATTGTTTAAATAAAAGTTATGGTTGTATTTTTTTAGTATGTTTCCGGTGCAAATAAAAAGTTATGATTGTATTTGTTTAGTATGTTTCGGGTGTATTGTTTAATTAAATGTTTGATAATTAACAAGTTTATTAAATAAATGTTCGAAGTTTTAAATTCCGAAAAAACCGAACCGGTATTAAAAAACCGATTCCAAAAATTTTTAACCGAAATACCGAACCGGTTATAAAACGATTCCGGGAAATTTATAACGAAAAAAACCGATTCCGATCATTTATAAACCGAAAAAAACCGATTTCAAAATACCGAATTAAAAACCGAAACCGGTTATAGAAAAACCGGTTTTTTTAAAACAGTTTATAATAACCGAAAAACGGTATTTTATCCGATTTATAAACTTGATCTCTACCTCGTATGTCTTTTGCAACATTAAGCTCCCGCCCAGAGACTGGTAATAATCCTGACCCGAATCGCCTCACAAGCTAAAGCTAACTAGTCTTATGCATATAATGCAAATACATTTTAAACTATTGTTAAATTTATAGATGCAAATTTTATATGGATCGCTGTTTATAAGGAAAATTATATTTTGGATTGTTTGATTTTTAGTGTAAAAAAGGATCATTCAGGGTAGGGTGATGATTTGCACAGTCCTTATTTTGATTGGGACACTAAAAAATATGTGTCATGACTATGCACACTCCAATAAATGATATAGGGGTATAAATGTTAACTCATCATATTTTTGAGTGCCTAATAAAAAAAATGGTGAATTACATATATATCCTTATTTTGCCAAGAAATTACATATATATCCAAACAAACTTGAAAATTACATATATATCCATCTTTTGCTTCAAAATTACATATATATCTCTCTTTTAAAAAAGTTCATAAAAAATTCTGAAAAAAATCGACAAGATCGTGTATGTTAGTGCATAAAAAAGTTGTGAAGGAAGTTTTTCTAAAAGTGGATATTTTTGCCGAAACAAATTGTTAAAAAAATGTTTGTGCATTAAATCACTTTTTTATGCATTAAAAATTCGTTTTCTTACCAAACTTTTTTATTTTTCATCAAAATTATTAATGCGCATCATAATATAAAACAAGTATAAAATTTTGTGAATCAATAAAATTTTTGTAATGGAAGTTTTTCTAATTTTTGAGTTTTATATTTTTATAATGTACACAAAATGAAATTTTTATGCAAAAAAAATTATTAATGCTAAAATTTTTAACTTGTTATAGTATGATGTGCAATAAAGATTTGATGTAAAAAGTCAAAAGAAGTTGGATACAAAAACGATTTTTTGATGCACAAAAAAAATATTTAATGCACAAACGTTTTTTTCATAATATTTTTCGGCAAAACTATCCACTTTTAGGAAAACTTCTTTCACAATTTTTTTATGCACTAGCATAACGCTTATTGTGAAGGTTTTTTTAGAATCAAGTTTTCGAGGAATTTTGCTTAAAAAGTAAGAATATATACGATAGTTTTGGACAAAACGAGGGATATATATGTAAAAAATAATTTAGTTTGGATATGTATAATTTCTCTGCAAATTAGAGATATATATGTAATTCTCCCAAAAAAGAAAGAGTGCAAATAACTGTCCCTGAGGAGTATGATAGTGTTGTCATTTAGTGGTTGACGATGAAATTATGTTTGTTTAAGAGAAAAAAGAAAGATCACTTGGATGGCGAAATCAATCTGATATAATTAAATGTTTAGAGTCATAAAAGCCAGGTCTACGGGTTGAGCAAAAAAAAACGGTTGTCCAAACCGGGAAATCGGTTCCAACCCGAAAAACGAACCGGTAAAAAAAACCCGGTTTTGACCAAACCGGGTTCGGGTTTTTGGCCAAACCGGGGGGTTTGGAACCCGGTTGGCTTTTTCGGCCACCACCCGGTTTGAACACCGGGTTTTTGGTGTAACATTTTGTATTTTCGGTCAATTTACTAATATATTTATATTTCATATTTTTTTTTTTATTTTTATTTTTTTCTCGTACGCTCACGTTTCACTTTTAATTTTAATCGTTATCTAAATCGCGTAGACTGAAAATGATCATACAATGTAAACGGGCATTAAACAATTAAATGTTACATCAAGCAGTGTTATTGATTATTATGAGGAATAATTTTAACTTTTGTTCATCTTATGTTATTTGGTACGATAAATGCTTAAGTTTCATAATAAAAAATCACGTGTAGGTCATTACCCGAAGTTCTAAAACCTAACTACGCCTAAACACGAATATCCACGATTATACCCAATACTCAAAGATATATCAAAAATCTAGCTATGTCTTATATATACTATATATGCCTGTAATTTTACAAAAGTGGAGACCAAGACTTTTTCATCTTTCGGTAAATGTATATTGCTCTACGCTCTATTAATAAAAGATCTCTTACACCTTTATCAACTTGTTAAGTTAACTTTAACCTAGGGTTAGAAATGTAACAAGTGGTTAAAGTTATGGTGATTATTTTTACTAGAAATAGCATGCATGCATGAGTAATGTATTTTCATAATCTTTATACTTGAAAAGTTTCATTTGTCTTTCTCTCTTTTTATATCACTAAAAACCTCACGGCACCGCAAAAACCCTTGCATAACTAGAATCCATAATTTGATGTGTTCTAAGTTTTACAACCTATACACAAAATACTTAAGTTATTCTAAGGTGTTACAAGCCGTTGGTCACCATTGCAAGTTATTAAGAAGAAAAAAGTAAAAGATTGGTATTGGAACCTAATCTAGGGCAGTTTAAGCTTGAAAGCTTGGATTTGAATCTAAAAAACGAGGTTTAGCATTCATTTTACGCATTCCTATACATCATCACTAAGGGTTTTGAATAAGTCTTTATACTTTTATTTCTTATTGATTTTTGATGTATTTACATGTTTAAATATATCCATAATCAACCACTATGGACTTTCTGATATGTAAAATGAGGTTGATTATTTATATTTTGTATTATATGCACTTATTCTTATGTCATATGGTCCTATATATCATGGAAAAATGAATATAAAAGTATGTTAACCTATGAATTAAGTATAAACATGTTTAGGTTAAATTAGGGTTTATAAAGTTCTTAATCTTCACATAGTGAAACAATGAAAGTAAAAGGGGTAAACTTGTACAATGAAATTACAAAAAGGACTAGGGATGATATTGGACCTTATTATAGAAGTACCACTTATGTAAGATGGTTAAAAGAGTTTTTATTGTAAGACTACTAACTTAATTAAATTACATAAAAACAAGGTTTTATAAAGAATCCTATATGAAAATACTTAGGGGCTGTCGCGAATTCGGAATTTTGGATCAGTTGTTTTGGATATAATATAATAAAATAAGCCTTTCATGATGATTCCATAATGATAAGAAACTCGAAAAAAAACGTTGCTATGATCGAAAAAGATACGTAAAAACGAGTTTACGTCTAGTGTAAATATTTTATAAAACTATTTTTTATTAAAAGTTACTATTCATTACTGCAACTTTCATTTTAAAACATCTCAATATGTATAACTTTTATTTACGAGATGTACACTGGAATCACTAAAAACGGAGCTATAACGAATAAGATACGACATTTACGGGTTTTACGACTATTAAACTTATATAAATAAATATGTGAACTGATGTGAACAGTAAACGTATTGTTCATCAGTGGACTCAAAACCTAAAAATGTCTTATTTTGATACATCGTCTTAGTACGAAGACGTGGGCGCAAGAAACATACAAATCGGACTTGAAACGTGCATTTTACGCCGTTTTTGTTAAAGGGTTATTTATAAACGTTTTTACTTTATAAATATAATTTCGATAAAACGATTAGATGGTGATGTAGCTATATAGAAATATATATGTTATTAGTTATCAAAGTTCTATATTACTAGGGAATTTCATAATAAGGCCTCTTCAGATGGCGTATCGATGAGCTGTTGGATTTACGATTTAAAGTATCCTAGCTCCTCGCACGTCATGTCATGATCTCTTAATTATGATAGCTCGAATGATAGTATGATGGTAACTATATAGGATTGTATATGATAGTTGTTAAGTCAAAGTACTGATACGACATATATGTTTACTTAGGTTGCTTTCGGATATTTCCGTGATACATTTTCTGCCATTTACCTGATTATTTCATCACTTCACTTCTAAGGTGAGTTCATAGTCTCGCAATTCAATCTTTTTAATGTTTTATAAATCCGCGAGGGGAATACATGCTTGTTTACAAACTCTTTTACATACTCGTTTATCTTATAACAATGTGATTACTTTTCAAGGACTTTGTGAGTTCATAGTCTCGCATTTCAATCTTTTCAATGTTTTATAAACCCGCGAGGGGAATACATGCTCGTTTACAAACTCATATATTTTACTACAGTACAATTACCTTTCAATACTTTGTGAGTTCATAGCCCCCATTTCTATCTCCTTGTTTTATAAACTCTACGGGGTGGAATTACATGATTGTTTTACTACGGACACAAGTGTTTTGTTTTAAACTGTATGCTATCCAGATTACTGCCTGAATATTATTGCCTAAGTTACCACTATTGCCAATTAAGTCCCTACTATATCATGAACCGTCAATTGCTATTGTAGTGAGCGCGAGTGTTGTGGATAGATCTATCGGGACTGACAATCCCCACCTGGAATTTCTGGTCACAAGTTGACCATGGTGCATTTAACATTGAGAATACTTTTAGGTTGTTGGCAAGCATCCTATACATTTGGGGCACAAACTAGTTAAGGCTTCGGGGTCATGAGCTTAGTGCAATAATACAAAGTGTTGGACATGATGAATGTGTTTCTCTTGTCTACCTTACCTATTTTGGACTATGGAATACGTACATAGTCTGCTATTACTTGTTTTGGACTTCGGAATACGTACTTAGTCCACCATTTACTTCGATCTTGTGGTCCACTACTGAACATTACTAGATTTATTAAATCTCTACTTGGATTTCGGAAATAACACTTTTAAATGTTGTAACGCTACTTTTCTTCTGAAATATTTCTTAAATTATTTCAATACTATTTTTATCTAAACCTATGAATTCACCAACTTTATGTTGACCGTTTTTGCATGTTTTTCTCAGGTTATTATTTGCTAGTGGAGCATTGGGAGCATTCGAGTCGCGCGGATATATTTTTGAACGCTTAATAATTTGAGTACCATTAAATAATTTGTAAACTCTGATTTTAATATAACGAATGTGAAATTTATTTAAACGTCTCTTTTGAGGTCGTTTTCCGTGACTTGTGTTTTGTGCCCTGAAGTAGCACCCCAATGTTACCATTCCGCTGCGTTGTCCTGATTTTTGGGGGTGTTACAGATGGTATCAGAGCTGAAGTCATAGAGAACTAGGTCGTTTTCAAAACCTAGACTATGACCATGTTTTTCAAAATATAGAGTCTAAGTGAATAGGCTCACATGTGCTTATTGAGAGCTGTTGTGTAATGGTTCTGGTTGGAACAAGTTCATCATTTTCGTTGGTGACAACTGTAATACCACCTTTCTTTGGTACACAGTGGATAGGACTAACCCAAGGACTATCGGCAATTGGATAAATTATACCGGTATCCAAGAGTTTCATGATTTCTTTTTTGACAACTTCTTGCATGTTCGGGTTTAACCTTCTTTGTTTTTGGACAACTGGTTTCTTATCATCCAGAAGTTGTATCTTGTGTTTGCAGAATGATGGGCAAATACCAGGAATATCTGTTGTTTTCCAAGCGAAGGCTTGCTTGTGTTTTTTAAGGACGGATATGAGTCTGTTCTTCTTTTCTTTGGATAGCTGAGATGATATGATAACAGGAAGAAAAGAGGGTTCTTCCAGAAATACATATTCCAGATTATCAGGAAGGGGTTTAAGTTCGAGATCCGTAGGAGGTTCTTCGATAGATGTTTTGATTTTATAATCAGTATTGATGGTGATTTTTTCGAATGGTGGATCTTCGGTGTCAGATTCAGAATCAGAGTTTTCATCAGCAGTCATTGCCATGAATTCATCAAATTCAGCAAAGATTTCTTCTTCGAGAAGGGTTCCTTCGATGGAATGAAGAATTTTACTACCTTCGTCTAGAAGAGCGTCGAAATCTTCTTCTAAGATTTCATCGATGACATCGATACTGAAACAGGTATCATCATTTGAATAGGAGTGTTTCATTGCAGAATCGATATTGAAAATCATTCGTTCAGTTCCAACTCCAAGGTTGAGTTGTTTCTGTTTAACTCGAATTACTGCATCAGCAGTGTGAAGAAAGGGTCGTCCCAAAATGAGGGGAACTTTACTATCTTCTTCCATTTCGAGAATAACGAAATCAGCAGGAAAGGTGAATTTACCAACTTCAACGAGCATATTTTCAGCTATTCCAACAGGGTATTGGAATGATCTGTCGGCTAATCTTACGCTCATTTTGGTAGGTTTAAGACTTTCGAGAGATAATTTGGCATATAGCGAATATGGCATAAGGTTAATGCTAGCCCCAAGGTCGGCTAAGGCATTACAGGAGAAAGTTTTGTTGAAATTACATGGAATAAGAAAACTTTCGGGGTCTCCGAGTTTAGGTGGAACTTTGTTTTGGATCATTGCTGAACTTTCGTCGCTTAAGAAAGCGGCAGAGATTTGTTCGATCTTATGTTTGTTGCTTATGAGTTCCTTGAGAAATTTTCCATAATTAGGCATTCCGGCTAAGACATCGATAAGAGGTACATTGATTCGAACTGCACGGATTACGTCGAGAAATTTTCCGTATTGAGCTTCCATTTTCTCTTTCCTTAGACGTTGAGGATACGGAATTTTTGGTTTATATGGTTTGGGTAATGGAGTTTCCTTGACTGGTTTTGGATTTTGAGTTTTTGGTTGTGGTGTGGGTTCTTCGTCTTCATCATCGCTATCGAAGTTGATAGGAGTTTCAGAATTGGTTTGTTGATCATTGGGGTTAACTGGTGAGTTGTAGGATTTACCACTTCTTGTGAATACGACATTCACATGCTCATTGCGAGATTGTGGTGGTTGGTAGGCTTTGGAATTGTGTCCTTTTGGGTTTGGTTGAGTGTTACTAGGAAGAGATCCAGATGGTCGACCAGATTGCTTGTCAGCAAGTCTGTCGAACTTGGTTTCAAGATTTTGAATTGAAGCTTGATGATTTTTGGCAACGGTTTCGAGTTGAGTTTTGAGATCCATGAATGTTTCTTTAACGAAAGTGTTTGTTGATTGCTGAGATTTCATAAAATCGTTGAATTGTTTCTGAAGATCGTATGGTTTATCATCGGTATTGGATCGATAGTTGTCTCGATTGTAACTACTTCGTTCGTTTGAACGCCAATTATCGCGATTTGAGTCTTGGTCACGGTAATCATTGTAAAAACGAGTCTTACAAAAAGTTTGCATGAATTTAGCTTCCTCTTCACGGGACATAGGTATATCATCTTCATCAAGATCGGGTTTAGTTTTTTTAGAATGGGTTTGGAGTTCTTTATACTGAGCATCCATTTTCAGGGTCATGGCATCCATTCGGGCCATAATTTTGTCAGTATCAGAATTACTGCTACCTTCATCGGCGAAAGCAACGGTTTTCTTAAGAGATGATTTGTTTTTTTTGGTTTTTAGCCCAATCGAGCTTGAGTAAGACCTTGTCTTCCAAAAGCTGATAAGCTTGATTTGGTGTTTTATAGAGGAAAATACCACCAGCTGTGGCATTCAGAACTTCTTGGGTTATTTCGCTGAGACCATGATAGAAGATTTTAATGATATTGCCTTTGGACAAATTGTGACCATGACAGTTTCAGAGCATTTCCTTCATACGAAGCCAAGCATCGGTTAGAGATTCGTTTTCGTGTTGAGAGAAAGCTCGGATTTCTCCGAGGAGTCGGTCGAAAAGAGCTGGGGGAAAGAATCGGCTAATGAAAGCGGTCGGTGTTCATCCCATGTTTCGATAGTTCCTTCATTGAGTTCTTCCAACCATGTTTTTTGCTTTCCAGCAAGGGATAGGGGAAACATCATTAGGCGGGCGGCTTCATTTTCGTATTCTTTGTTTTAAACATAGCACAGATTCGTGGAATTCTGAATGTGTTTTTGAGATTGGTTTTGTTTTCTTTTTTTTTTTTTTTTTTGTTCTACCATCGAATTGATTTCCTTTGACGAGGGTCAAGTGGTTACCTTTGATAGCAAATTCGTTAGCAGTTTTAGGAATAGTGATTGCGGAACCGGGAGTCGGAGCGACAACACGGTCAGCAGCCCACATGGGTTCATCATCCATTGGGAAAAGATTTTCAAGAGTATCAAGAAAGTGACGGAAGTGATTGATGTTGAGAATTGGCGGATAGACAATTCTCAGGCTTTTAGGTGGATTGTTTCTTTGATCGAATGGAACTCTTCTGTTTCGTCGACGACGTCTTCGATTCAGAATACGTTCAGGTTCAGGTAACGGTTCAACAAGTTCAGAATTGGAAGCACGTGTATGCATCCAAAGGAGAAATTGTTTGGGTCAGTTTGCCAGAAAACTGTACGGCGATTTTTGAAAATGAGGGGGAGTTAAAGTAATTTTCCAGAGTTTGACTACAAAACAGCTAAGAAATCCCCGGCAGCGGCGCCAAAAACTTTGATGTGTTTCAAAAGCTTTAAATTTATAAGACTGAAAATACCGATTAATTATGGGAAACACACGGGTAAAAGTATAACCCACGTATGTAGTATAATCTTTTTAGGTAAGACCAGGTCGTTCCACAGGGATTAGAGTAGTGTTCAAATAATCAGCAAGAGAATAGACTTTAACTATTTTGAAAGTAACTTTAGTTTTACCAGTGATAATAAAGATGACTACTCGGATAGTTGAAAATAATTTATAAGTGTTTGAAATGATTTGACCATGAGAGTGGGGCATTAATTTATAAAGGCGATTTCTCGTCAGAAAACGTTTTCACAAATCAACTTGTTTTAACTTAAGACTTATATTTAGTTAACTAGACCAAATGTGTCACTCAAATAATCCAGTTACTATTATATCAAAGCTTATTTTGTTTATCAATTTACGAAAGTGGATTTCTCAGCACAGACGTTAAAGACCATAGACAAATCTTTAAAACCACATAGATCATAACGGGTCTTTCGACCTATACCGATATGATTATATAATCTAGGTTGATAAGCAAAAGTAGATAAGATAAGATATGACAGGGTTGCAATATAAGCTTAAGATTAAGATGATCAAGATTATACCAAACGCTTATTCATTATCGTAACTTCACCGAGTAGTCATGAGAGATTTAGCCTCTCGTGACTAAGGAGTTCATAACAAAATCACACTTTACATTAACTTCCATAATTTCAACGACTAAGTAAAAAAACTTCTGCATTCTTGATCGTTAGATCTTTTTCTTCAAGAAAGGAGGTGTTTCTAGGTGTTTTGGTCGGTAGTAGGGAAGTGTGTGTGTGGAGTAGTGAGAGTGATTGTGTGTGGGATGATTTGGAATGCAAAAATCGTCCTCTATTTATAGGCTAAAATTTGGAAAAAGTGTGCTGGTTTTAGAATTAAGTGCGGCGCACTTGAGGAGTTAATGCGATGGTTATTTATTGTTTTGACTGGAAGTGCGGCGCGCTTACAAATAAGTGTGGCGGTTTTGGTGAGTTAATGCAGGTGCATTTATTAGACTTTAACTTTTATGACTTCGGGAAGAGTGCGGAGAACAAAGATATAGGTGCGCCGGTTTTAGAGGCTTCATAGGAAAGTGAGGCGAACTTCGTAGAAAGTGCGGCGAACTTCTTGAACTTTTAAATAGCTATTTTTTCTTTTCTTGTATTCGTCTTCCAAAGTGTGTAGATCTTTGAGCTTGAGTCTTTAGAGTCTTCAAGTGAACCTATAAGCAATTTAAGCTTGATTAAGTACCAAAAGTTCACGAGAAATGATAAAATAAACATAAATAACGCCATAGAAACATGTATAATTTAGGCATTATCAATTAACTACAAAGAGTCTACTTTCCAACCCAAGTGGTTTCATGAATTAAAAGTGAGTGAAAGTTAGTCAAATTAATCAAACAAGATTCGTTGTCAAAACTGAGTTTTCAAGGCAGATTCTTAGTTGTGTTTGTGAGGTCAAAAACCATATCAAAACGTCTTTTTAATTTATGGGCTTACTACTGTAGCAAGTTCATGATGTTTACGATTTTTTAAAATTTTTGTAGAATTTTCCTAAGTTTTTAAATGGATCTGCTCAAGCTAAACTTTTTGAAGGTCGAATCCGGTCAAATTCTGGACACTTTGTGATGTTGAATTTTTATAAAATGGTTACACTCACTATTATTTTATCCAAAAATCATAGAAGCTCACAACTCATTGGGGAGCTATGGGATGTAAGGAGAAGAACTAATTAGGTGTTTTAGTATTTTATTTAGAGTCGTCTTGTGACTATAAAAATGGGATAAAATACAGAAAGTTGAGATGTAGGTTTTATAAGGTAACTTGAGGTTAGCAAGTTGTGAAGAGTATATAGATGAGTTAAATCAAGATAGGGTACAGAGTATCCATCATTGTGATTGTTACATCGACTTGGGTGAGAGACCTAATCGATGGTAACATGTGTGTATTGTTTTGTATAGATTATTTGCAAAGTTAATTGAAGAGTGATTGCAGTTTTACATACATATAAAATAATATACTTATAGAGAAATTAAGGAAATCCCCAAGTATCCCTTGGACAATTCCACTCACAAAGATATATATATAGAATACGTATAATAAACCGGGCAAGTATGATCACCCGGGTCGTTATCCCCAATGACTAGTGCAATTGAAACCACGTTTTAAGTTCGGATCCTGATTTGAATAAGCAAGGATATATGATTTGGTTTCTAGAAATTAAAGCCCTAATTTTTACTTTTTATTTAACTCTTAATTAAACTAATTAAAAATTAAACCTAATTTGAAAAGTTACACTTTCTACCCTAAGAATCTATCCCGACAACAAACTAAAACCCGAATTAAGGTGAAATTTGAAAAGTGCTTAAAATGAAAAACTCAAAGAAGCAAAGTTGTAAAGGAAGCTAGTGGGAACAAAATTAATAAAAACTTCAAGGACTGAAACTCACAAATAAGCTCAGGAAGAGCTTATCTTTAAGCTGATTACAGAAAGTGAGGTTTTGAGCTTACTTCTACTTAATCAGCCATAAAATGCTCAAATTAAGCTTAAATCTAAAAAGGAGAAGTGATCTAGAAAGCTTATGATGTGCTTAATCTAAGAATGCAAAGGAATCAAAGCTAGAGGAACTCTTATGCTACTGAAATTAAACATGAAACAGGCAAACTCAGGAAATAGCAAGGAAACACATGATTACAATAAGCGAGCGACTAAATAAGCTAGACTAGACTTTGAAACTTTAAGGACTTATCAAACTACTTATTATCCAACAAATTAAACTATAAAATCTAGACTTAAAAGCTGAATTATCAAATTTAGACTTTACTTAAGTTCCTACTGTTTTTGGAATTTTCAGGTTTTTTAAGACTTTTGACAGCAAAATAAGCTAAGACAGTAAGCTAGAAAGCAAAATTTAAGACTTAAACTAAATTAAAGGCTATTTAGCAAAACTCAAATCCTAATGCAATTGTTATAAGCTAAATCCTAAAATACTGATCTATTTAAGCTTGAGGAAACAGCAGTACTAACAAAAAAAAACTGAGGTTAGTACTGTAGTTGAAAATTTCAGCAGTTACTTTCTAGAGAAGGTACTGCTAGTGCAACTTGAACTTTTGAAACAAACAATAAGCAATGAAAATAGCTAAATTTTTAATATAAATTTATCATTTTTTATTTATATGTATATTTTTTATTCTTTTTTTTTATTTTTTAATTATTTATAATATATAATATTTTATTTTTAAATTTTAAATAATTATATATTGTATTGAATAATATTTTTTTTTTCATAAATTATATTTTCACTATTGATTTTTTTAAATACTATTATTTTTAATAATATGTTTTTATAATTAATTTATTTTTTTATAAATTTTTAAATATTTTATATATATGAAACTTATATATTATTTTTTATTTTTAATTTGTTTAATAATTTTTATTATATTATTTTTATGACTTTAAATTTTTTAATTTTTTTATTAATAAATTGTTAATTAAAAATATTTTGATTTATTAATTATATTTAATATTTATGAAACTAAAAACTAAATTCATAATAAGCTATTGATAAACTTTTAAATATACTGAATTAGCTAAAATCTAAACTAACAGTTTCTAACTTGTAAAAGTAGTCTAACTGGGAAGTTAGTACTGGTAGTGTAAAGAGTCAGCAGTACTAACTTAGGTTAGTACTGCTAGTGCAATTTTGAGAATGCACTAAACCAAACACCCCTTTACCATTTTGACAGGACTGAGAAAAGCTTTTTAAGAGAAAATTGTATGCAACAAAAACTAATACAGATAAAAAACTAACTTAAACAATCTTACATAATCATGATTAAACAACTGTGTAAGTTAGGATATTGGGATTTAAACTATAACTAATATTTTGATTTTTGAGTTTTTTATGACAGTAAATTTAGTAACTAAAGTCTATAAATATTGAAGCAAAATCAGATGAAAAACAAGTAAATAAATAGCAATAGAAGAGAAAAAAAATAAAATTTTGAAACACTAACAAGACAAAGAGATTAAACAACATAAACTAGATCTAAACATAGCAAGCAATAATATCATTATTTAAAAACTAGAATTTTAGGAAAATGAAAGAGAACTCTTATCAACTCCTAGAGCTGAATCAAGAGGACCAATAAGCAGCTACATGATCCTTTATCTTATTAATAAAGTAAAGGTATAAGTCCTTGGGATCTTTCCAAAGTTAAGATCCCCTGCCAAAAGCTTGGTTTACAATAAGATCCATATGAGATTAACTGATTTAGTTTAGTTAAGGTTAATTCTAAATTACAGCAGCTCAATTTAAGCTTATAGACTGAAAGAAGCTTATTTGAGCTTATGAGAACAATTTGGATATTAAGAGTGCTTCATGACTTTAAATGTGAGCTAAGAAAATGCAGATTTAAAACACTAAAAGCTGAATTTCATTACTAAAGAGGCTGATTACATTACTTGAAATAATGGGTAAAATTAATAAACACGAATTTTAAACTAGACTAAATTACTAAAAACTATTGATAAAAACGTAAAAAAATAGATATCATGATACTAGATGATTTGTGTGTGAGAGGTCAGGCCTATTTATAGTGCCAAGATGAAGCTTCTAGGCCCTCTGAGCTCCCATCAATCTCTGCCATCCAATCCATCAATCATTGGGGCTAAATTTTGAGCCGTTAGATCAAGATGTGCACACCTGAGGATTGCCAGCGTGGCATTCTTTGATGTGACGTTTGTGCTAGTTTTGTGAGTGAGTTTAGCACAAAACCCACCACTATTTGTGCTTCTTTCTTTGATTACGTGGCTCTTCTTGAGAGAAGGTTAATGAATCCTCTTGATTAGACTAATTTGTCCTTGTATTTGTGCTTGAGCTTCCTTGAATTGACTATCGCACCCTCTAATTTTGATTTGCCCCTTGTTTTACCATAGGGGTGAAAACGGGGGAGATGATGAATAGTAAATGGGGTTCCCGCTCCTTTTTTGACAGTTAAAACTGTTGGAGTTTGGGAAGTTAACACATTTGGTCCTTGTCTTTCTTTTCTCTCTTTCAAGTTATAAACATCTTTCGAAAATAGCAAGATTGGTCCCTGGAGATGTTATAAAAGGAAACTTGGCAAAGGCTTTGGGCTTTTGGAGCTTCGGCTTTGTACTCTTCTGATTCTCGTGTCCGGGCTAGCTCGCTTTTGAATGTTTTCTTGATATTTTTGACTTATCCATACCTGCACACACAAAACATAAATACAAGCATATTTTTGCCATTTTTGGTCTGTTTTGGGTTTATTTGGGTCTTTTTAGGTACAAACGGATATGTGTATTTTACACTTATCACCCATTTTGATGGATTAAATATCATGGTCAAACTTAGCCAAAATTTTTGGTATATGGAGAAGTGTCGAAACATCTAATTTTGCTGAATAAAGTTATCAGCGTCTTGTTTAGAACGAGTTTATCAAATCTTAAATCATTTCTTGGTCACGCAAACGGTTAACTTAAATTTAATCTCGGGACGAGATTCCTTTAAGGGGTAGGTACTGTAACAACTGGAAATTTTTGGAATTTTAAAGGACTATTTTACCCTTTGACTTTTTGGGTCCGAATTGACTTTTTGACTTTTGACGTTTTATTGTCTAATAAAAGCAATTACCGCGTGGCCGGTAAA
>BQNB010065068.1:0-28660 GCA_026074375.1 Tanacetum coccineum
AACCCTAATCTTGCAATATCTTGTTAAAACCCTTTCAAAGCTTAACCAACTCTTCAATTCTTCTTAGAATACCTTAAGTATGATGTATAGACACTAATATGGTGAAAGAAAATCAAGCTATGGATTGTTTATGTTATGAGTTTTGAGTTGTGGCTATTGATAGAGAGAAAGGGAGAGAATTTTCTTGTTTACACTTTGGAAAATGGAAGATATGTATTTACTTGCTAGCTTAGGCATTATATACTTGACCAGGGCCTCAAGGAAGGTTCCTAGGGCAATTGGTCAAGTGCATGTGAAGGTGTAAGGCTTTGTTCCATTGATATTCATAATATCTAGATATTATGGAGAGTAGTCATGCAAACAAGATATTACTTGGTCCTATCTCTTGGAATTTGGCCACATACACATATATGTGATGTTATATTGATTATTTTGTGTATTGGGTATAATCTTAGGTATTCGTTTATGCGTAGTTATGTTTTGGTGCTTCCGGGAATGCCGAAACGCATTTTATCGCGAAACGTAATCATTTTACGTAACCAATAAAAATAAGATGAACAAAGTTGATAATTATCCTTATAATAATCATTTAACACTTGTTTGATGTAAACATTTAATTGTTTAATTCCCGTTTACATTGCATGATCATTTTTAGTTTATGCGATTTAGCTTAACGATTACGATTTAAAAGCAAACACGTAAAACCCTAAAAATAAATTGTGAATTACATAACGTCATACAATGACCTAAAACACGAGGTGTTATAATTGTACATCACAAAGTCACTTCCTAGTTGTTGGGACTTTTGATTATTCTAGTTTCTTTGATTTCCCCTAGGATTTTGTGACCTGTACATTTCAGCATACTTAACTAGTTTCCTAACTAGTTTTTTTGTTGTTTAGGTCTAACAAATTATACCTTAGCAACAGTAGGAAAAACAGTTTTCTTCTCTAACTTATCATTTAACACCAACTCCTCAACCAATGGGGCATCGGGAGTTTCCTTAGCCTCATTAGAAATATCTTCACTAACATTCTTACTAGTCTTAGGTCCATAGCCTTCAAACTTAGGCTGTTGAAAATCCTCTAGACCAAAGTTGGACAAATCAAATTTTGGGGGTGAAAATAACCTTGTAGGGGGAGGTGGAACAGCATTATAGCTTACAAACCCCACACCCTTTCTACTTTTATCAGTTATCTGACTCCCTATTAATTTGTCTAGACTCTTAGAAGCATTATCAAAATTTTCAATTTTAAGTTGATTGCTTTCTTTTTCTTGCTTAAGTTTTCCTAACTCACTCTTAAGCATGCTAATTTCTGAGTCTTTATATGAGATATCTCTTTTAAGAACAACAAGTTGCTCACAAAAAATAACCTCATTCTTTTTGTAAAAGACAAGTTGCTCTTCTACAGATGCTAACCCTCTTTTATAAGTAGCTAAATTGAACTCAGATTTGTTAAACTCTATTCTTAAATCATCAAGTTGAGTTTTAAGAGTTTCAAAGCTTTTTAGACAGGTTTTTGAACAAGTTTTGTCATTATGTACCTCAGAGTCTGAAAAAGCCATAAGAGCCATGTTTATAGGGACTTCATCATCTGTCATATAGCTCCAGTCAAAACTAGTTCCATCAATAGCCACCATGGCTTTGGAAGAAGTTTCTTCCACTTTTACAGTCCTTCTAGAGCTGCCTTGATTCTTATTTCTATTATCTTCGTTCCCAGGACCTTTGTATTCCCTTGCAAAGTATCCCATCTTGTGGCAGTTGAAACACTCCACCTTAGACTTGTCATATCCAGCTGTATCACTCCCATTGATAGTGATCTTTCTACCAGTTTTTTGGAAAAACCTTCTTGTCTTCATGCTCAGCAATGCTAACTGCTACTTCAAATCTATCTCTTCTATGTCATTGTGGAATCCTATAATGACTCCATAGATCGTTATTAGGACTCATCTAGGGTATGATAACAATGATTGTAATATGCAGCAGAATATAAAGAACACAATCATGTTACTAATAAGGTTTTCTTTATTCAAACATGATAAAGAAACTAACTACTAACTACTACACACGCTTTCTATGCGTTTAGACTCTCATTGGAGAGACTATCTATCAATCGATCCTCGTAACCTAGACGCCTACCCTCTTTATATAATAGAGGGAGGTTACAAGAAACCCTAGCTTACTAATAAAGCTAACTAACTATTACATAATAGGTCCTTATTGTTTCAAAAGAAAACATAATACAATTAGGAAACTAATTAATTAACATTAATCATCACATTAATGTTTGACTAATCTATATCTTCAACATTAATGTTGATTTCAATCAACATTAATCTTGATCTTGTTTCCTTCTTTAGCATATCTTGTTTCCTTTTGTTTCTTCTTTCTTCATTTCTGTTTATGGGTTTTGTAATCATCAAATCTGTAATTCCTAACAATCTTCCCCTATTTGATATTACAAAACAATCTGCATGAAGAAACAATGCTAAAACATGTCATCACAATAATAAGCTGCACATCGTGAATCTTCTTCCCCTTTTTGTAATCATCTAATAGGGGTCTTGTGCAACTCGTAAACGCTTCCCCTCAAGTGATGCATGTAGATGGTTAAGTATATCAACAATAAGCTTCCCCTTAAAAGTATACTCACCATCTCTTGAATCTTGAACTCAGTAGCATAGATCAAATCTTCCTTCAGTGCGAAAAAGACATGCTTATTACAATATCATGTAATAAAATGTCTTTGGATAATTCTTGTAGTCAATATATGCATGGCGATCACATGCAATGGCCGATAGTCTCAGTGAGCTCAGACGGATCAACCAGAAACCACTCAATGCTTATGATTATTCTTTTTCCTCAATAATCATATCATGAACTGTATGGTATCATATGCCCCCCAAAATATTTGTAAAGAGCGTGTAACTTTTCCAATCAAGAATTATAGCATAAACTGAACCTCCAAAATGAACCATACACATCCTCATTGTTCAAGACCCAAGGGCGTCTGTGGACCTATAATACTAGCAGAAGAAACCGTAAGCAGACCAGCAGGAACCACAAAGCCTACCAGCAGGAACTACCAGCAGGAACCATGAACTACCAGCAGGAACCATAAGCTTACCAGTAGGAATTAAGAAAAGCTTAGCAGTAGGAACATCCAAACCTCTATAATCGTTCAAAGACATTACGAACCCAAAAGATGTATAAGGGTTATTGCTGATCTGCTTGTGTACCTGCTGTAAACCAATCCATATGCTTCGAGGTTAGGGTTTGAGAAGAAACCCTGTTGCCTTCACTTCTGCCTGACTGCTGCCATCTTTAAACGAATTAGGGTTTCCTTAAGAACCCTAATTGGCAAATATGCCTTTTGATAAAACAAAATAAAATTATACACGAAAACCTTATTAACCCTAGATCAAGAGTCACGAGGCTCTGATACTAATTGTGGGTCCAGCCCTAGATAGATCTTCAAGCCTATTGAGGTTGTAGAGTACTTATGTAATCACAAGTAACTCTAAGAGAGACTCTAAGAAATTAAACTATTGTTTACGCGGAATATAAACAACAGAGTTAAAGAAGAATTACTCAAACAATGATCATCTATGGATCTTTTCTATTAATAATAAAAGTGTTTTTCCAATCGATTCCCTTCATCTATCACCGTAGGTTTTTTAAATACACATGAAACCCTAACAACCTGTTACCTAAGACTCGCTAAAGTGATAAGTATTATCACTTCCTGTGATATCTCATGCATATCCTTATTACTAACTAACTACACTATCAACTCGGAGTAAGCATAATACTACCAGGACTAATATTGTTCTATCAGCAGGAATAACTTTTGCTCTGTCAGCACTAACTATAATATTATCCTTACCAGTAGGAACTACATACCTACCAGCAGGAACTTTACTCTCCCAGTATGAACTACATACCTACTAGTAGCAACTATCTATTATAATATTCCTAACAGTCATCTTTATGGATTTGTTCAAGGTCCTCATATACAAGTTGAGACCCGTTTGGTTGACTGGCTAAAAATGCATAAACAGTGTCATCACTTAAGTTAGCAGTACTAACTTGAGTACTAGCAGTGCTAACTTGAGTGCTAGCATGGCTAACTTGAGTGTTAGCAGTACTGACTCCATAAGCAGTATTAACTTCATTAGTACTACTAGGGGATGACACAAAAGCCATATTCTGAGAACTTAAGCTTGAGCTTAAGCTTGCAGTTCCTTTAACCTCTTGTTCAACAATCTTAAAACTGTTGTAGAGATCATCAAAGTTCATTGTGTCTAGATCAGGTTTATTCCTCCAGACCACAACATGAGTATTCCACTCAAAAGGCAGACTTCTTAAAAATTTCAAATTAAGATCTTCTTGTAAAATATTTTCACCCTGGATAGCTAGCTGACTTACAATCTTTTGAAGTCTGTTAAAAATAGAGTCAAGAGACTATGTACTTGGAGCACTAAAGTTTTCATACATTTGCTTCAGAAGAGTCTTCTGAGTCTTCTTTATGGCTTCATTACCACCAAATCTTGTTTGTATAGCAGCAAACAAAGTCTTAGCATCCTTGTACTGATTAAATGTCATTAGATGTTCATTAGGAAGTGCCATCAGTAACATACTTCTTGCCTTCACATCATTCTTCTTTTGAGCCTTTTCTTCAGTAGTTACAAGACCTGGTATTAGTGAAGTTGAGGTACCATCAGCATTTGTTGTTGTTTGAGCTACTGGTTTGAATGAGTTTCCATTCTCTATGACATCCCATAGAGCATAGTCTTGTACTTGAAAGTATTGCTCAATCCTTAGCCTCCACATATCATATTCACCCTGTTTGAGAATGGGCAACTTTGCAGTAGTAGTGGTTTGTGCAGTTTCTAGATCCATCTCTTCCTTGTGAGTAAAGAGTTCTTCTTGTTAGTTTCTTCTAGATCAATGTTTCAGAACACAAGCTCTGATACCACTTGTTGATCCCAACTTAAGATCGATTCCTTAGCTTGTAAAGGTTAAATTACTTTGGATAAATCCAAAACAACTATGGTAGAAACTTTTGTGAATACTAAAGAGTATGAGAAATCTACTCTTTAATATTTAGAAGAATATTAATGAAACAGTAAACTGTATGAACAATGTATGAACTGAAAAGCTCCAATATTATTATTATCAATAATACGAGTACTCTGTGTAGTACTAGGGTTTACAACCTTGAAGCTATATATTAAAAACATATAAATGTGTGTCAATAACCATAACCTAGGATCTCCTTTTATACACCAAGGAGTCCTTTACAAGACAACTACAAATCTTCTATAATTCTAATAGATAATTGTAAATCTTCTAACTTAATAAGATATACATATCTTTTACAAAAATATCTCATACTTATCCCGTAAGTAATCTTGATAAACAATCTTCATCTTAATCCTTTCTCTTATCTTTATCCTTCTGACAGTAGAAACTCTTCTAACAATTATAATCTTTCAGCAGTTGTAAGCAGCATCATTAACTTTTATACCAGCAGCACTAACTTAGCAGTATTAACTCCAAGATGATCATAAAGTCTCTTGATCCCAACAAATTCCACCTGGAGTCCGAGGGAGATCACACTTTACTTATTTTTTGTATTTAATCGTTCAAATACGAATACTGTAAGAATTATGAGTATTCAATCTATGATTACTTCTATTTCTTGCTGTGTTTCTGTTAACATGAGCAGCTAAGCACTTAAATTGATGGCCTAGTTATGTAATTACTGTTGTTATGATGTTTATTTCCTGTTAGATTATGGTTTCGTTAGATATTCCTTTACTATCGTGTAACCCTGGGTTTTGGTAGTACGGGTGGTTTGGACCTTGCTTGCCCCATTATTAGATTATCTAGTCAATATGGGATCCATCGGGTACTAGGGAGGATCTATAAATCCGACCCCTAGTGTAGGAACTAACCAGTCTCCGCACTTATCACTTAATATACATAAAAAGCACAGGAACTCTTTCAGAGGGGGTTAATAATCTTTATAGGTTATTAGATTTGTTTTGGGAATAGTTGGGATTAATCACTACAACCTAGATATCCTAACTCCTATACGATTTAGACTAAGTCAGAATCGCGGGAAGTATAGGATAGACTGCATATGCATATTCAAGTCTATCGACCTTAGAAACCGCTAATGAAACCATAGTTTAACATTGCACAAGAAAATGTTTTCATAACAATAGTAATGAAGTAACTAGGTTAGCACGTTTTCTCTCCTAATATCTCCAACTCTTTTAATTTTCAGTAATTTATTTTATTTATTTCGAATCAATTCAAACCACTTTTAAAACGTGACATTTCAAATTAAAACTAATTACAACTTAGCTCTTGGGACGACCTTGGATTTACCATTCTATACTACCCACGATCGTGTTCTCTGCCCGTTAGTGCGTTGTTAGGTAGATCGAGTTTTATAAATTTAAAACTTGGTAAAAATATATGTTAAAATAAAATACGCATCAAAGTGCCGCTCACCTATCTTGCGGGCCGAAGTTAGAGAAGGACAACTGATAGGGCCTGAGCTAGTGCAAGAAACTACTGAGAAGATCTCGCAGATCAAGGATAGGCTTAAAGCTGCGCGTGATCGTCAAAAAAGCTATGCAGACAAAAGGAGAAAACCCTTAGAGTTCAGTGTGGGTGAGTACGTCTTGCTCAAAGTGTCGCCTTGGAAAGGTGTGGTGCGCTTTTGGAAGAAAGGGAAATTAGCACCTAGGTTCGTTGGACCCTTTGAGATCACTGAGAAGATCGGTCCAGTAGCCTATAGACTTAGACTACCTGAAGAGCTTAATGGTGTTCATGACATGTTCCATGTGTCGAATCTTAAGAAGTGATTGGCTGACCCAACACTACAGATACCATTGGATGAGATCCAAGTTGATGCTAAGTTGAACTTTATAGAAGAACCTGTGGAAATCTTAAAGAGAGAGTTCAAGAAACTTAAGAGGAGTAGAATTGCCATCGTCAAGGTTCGATGGAATTCTAAACGAGGACCTGAGTTCACGTGGGAGCGTGAAGATCAAATGAAACTCAGGTACCCGCATCTTTTTAGCTCTAGTACTAGTTGAATTTCAGGACAAAATTCTTTTTAAAGGGGGTAGAATGTAACCCTTGCACTTTTCTGAAATCTATATGTTCTAATTTAGTCCTTTGACTATTTGACTTTTGTCAATTTCGTTAGATCAAGTTACCGTGCTGGCGGTGGTGAATAAATGTTTATCATGGTGATCTTAGTTATATGTGCTTCTGTTAATCCTTTTTAAAGGATTTTATCTTTTTTGATCTCGTTTCAGGAGGTTTATCCCGTAAATAACTTGAAATGTCTAATAACGAGTCTCGACACGCCCGTTATTGTTCATAGCAAATCTAAGGAAATTTAACTGTGAAATATGTCGTGTAAATAATCTAGATTCATGGAAAAGTATTTTTGAGTTCATTAAAAATACTAGGAAACTTCGGGTAACATTTTAAAATAAAGAACGATGAGTCTTAAGGAAAAGCCGACACAAGACAAAGCATCCTGAGCCCCTTTGGATACCCATACCCGGTCAAAACCAAGAGGGGAAAAGGATGGCTAATTTTTAGCTCTTTGGTCCTTGGTGGTGCATGTTTGGTACTATATTATTTTGTCATGGCTCATAACACACACATTTCATGTTTGAAAACTCACACACACTTCTTCCTTGTGTTTTGGCTCGTCCGATTCTCACACACACACAAACTCTTAAAATTTTGCAACTTTGATCAAGAACTTGTAGATTTAGGAGTATTGGGTTGATTGTAGTAGTCAGGTTATTATTTAAACAATGTTTAGGTTGTTCGGCTTCGTGTCGATCTTGTCTTCAAAACTCATTCTTGTAAGTTCTCAAAACTTAATATAACTTGTACTTTTAGGTGTGTATTGATGCATAGATGAATGTTGTACGGTATGTTTTCTATAAATCGTAAGCTTAAATTTTCGAAAGTAAATAAAGGGGTGTTTGTTTCAGTTTGAACAAGAAATAAAAGGAACAAGGGTTTATCATTCTTATGTCGTGGTTGTTATGGTTGAAAACCATTTATATTCTAAGTAGCTTATTCGGCTTATTTGAATACTTATTGAATTTCGATTGATAAAGGATATAAGGAAACATGATTTTGGTTATTTACTTATGGTATTTTGATATCTAAATGAACTATGTAGCTTATTAAAAAGCTTGGTAAACTTATTTTGAGCTTATAAGGCTTGCGGCCCAATAAGGCCCAATAAGTCATGGCTTATTGTGGACCTTATTATGGTTCGGCTTATTTTTGTGGCTTTTGGTTATAGTTTATTATAATATTTAAGGTCTATAGTAGCTTAACGGTTTGAAAATAAGCTAAGGATAGCTTATTTTGGGGTTAATTGGCCACGGCCCAATAAGGCAAGCCAAACCGAGGCTTGGTCGTGGTTCGTAAGTCTTGGCTTACGTTGTGGTTTACATCTCGAACTTATAATTACTAGTAAGTATGTTATTGGACCTAAATCGGATCTTAGAACTTAATAAATGCATTTTGGACCTCTATTGGGCCTTAAGGCCCAATAAGCGAAAACCTAGTCGTTTTACATGTTTAAAACGGACTTTTGAAAAATAAAACCTACTTATATCATGATATATATATATATATACACACACTATTCGTTTGAGGAAATATGTTTTGATAAACATTGCGGGATATAAATTTTTGGCATTTTGTCGGAAAATGGTGAATTTGTGTAAAAGTGTTTAAAATTGAGGTTTGAAACCATGAAAAACATTGTATAAACGAACGGGTCATGTCAAAATTTCGTAAAAATCACATACTTAGATTTTTACTCATAAACTTACTTTTACGACAAATAATAAAATATTATTATTTTAATAAGTCGACTAAAAGGCGAAAGATACATTTTATAATTATAAAATATGAAACTTCTCTAAGTCTTTTTGTATAAATAAACGTTTCATTTCCTATAAACTATACAAATAATTAAGGTAAATAAAGTTACCGAATAGATTTTCCGAAGTATATTTCTGAATATCTATTATCTAAGCCTTCTTATATTACTTGTCTATTCTATTTGTTACTTAAATAGTTTAGAGATCGTTATAAGCTCGAGTTTGTTTAGAACTCATCTAGGATTATAATAACAAAGATAACAATTTGCACAGCGGAATATAAATAAGAACAATGTTATTTAACAAGGTTTTTCTTCATTATCATACACTCCAAGCCCTAATTCTATATGATCAGTATAGAACGGTTATCTACAAACTAACAAGGATCAAAGATCCTTGGGGCTAAACCATACACAATAGACGTCTACATCTCTACACTTTGATGCACACACACACGCTTTTTTTTACCTTGCACACCTTAAACTCACGCCCTAATATCTCTTTATATAATAGAGATATCTAGGTTTACAAAGGAAACATAATACTATTAGGAAACTAAATCTTCCTAATATTTATCTTTATATATTTGTCTTTGATCAAATCTTCTGAAATCTTTATGTTCTCCTACATTTTGTAGAATTCTTTAATGACGATTTTGATCCTTTTGTTTCATTCTTTTGTTCTTTTGTCTCATCGAATCTATAATTCCTAACAATCTTTCCCTATTTGATGATGACAAAACAAACAATGTTCTTGCACGAACTTCCCCTGAAGTTGAGATCATGGATCTCCATAAATGAAACAATCTTCCTTTGTAAACTGCTTCCCCTTAACTTAAGATCTTCCCCTTAAGTTATGCTTTCCATGCTATACCACCAAGGATCTATAAGTTGCAGATCATCTTCGTACCATCTTCTTCCCATTTTTGTCATAATCTAATAGGGGACTTACTAATAGAAGCAACTTTGATCTTGACCACTACAAACCATATATCACACTTCTAATTCAAGCCTTCTAATGTCTCAAATTACCCTCCATGACGCATAATAAGATAAATGAATTCAAGCAGTAGAAACTTAAACTAGCAATAGTAATAATGACTTAGCAGTAGTAAAAACCTTCACCTCAAGTGGTGCATGAACATATCCTGATGGTTAAACACTTTGTCAATTAAGCTTCCTTTGAAACCAATATGTTAACCATCTCTTGAATCTTCAATTCTTTAGGATTTTTTTAATGATTATTGATGGAGAAAACTCAGTATAACAAACTTGATGTAGAAATAGAATAACCCAAACTTGTGTCTTATGTCTTGTACTATTCACGTGACTCCAAACTCATACTGCTGATTAAGAGTAGACCTCAATCTCTTGACAAAATCCTCATCTTCAGTGAGACACTGAGCACTACAACGTAACTCCTTAAAGTGATAGCAAATGTGAGCATTGAGCACCATAAGAGAAATCACACATTGCTAATAGAAGTTGGGTGGTCGGTGGGGAAGCAGCGTGTTTACGGATATGGTAAGTGATGGACCAATGTCTCATGGGAAGGTTTGTGTCCTTACAGAGTCTTTACATCGTGTGATAGAGTCCTTTATAGTTTCATATCGTAATCGGACTTATCGTATTATCGCTACTGAGTTTGCATATTGGGCGACCAAATTGAATCGGTTGGTAGGTCAAATCCGAGTCTAATCCTCTGGAAGGAAGGATGCGAGGGTCTAGTTGGATGAACAATTTGGAAATGAGGAGCATTTGGATGTCGATAGTTGTGATTCAGATTCCCCTAAAGAATGTTACAATGATTCCTTCAAATTTTTTTTTTTTTATTGAAAGATATTTTTTTCTTTTTCTTTTTTTTTCTAGGTGTCGCCTTTAGTCGGTTTTGCGAGAGTAGCGATGTTCGGGGTGGAAAGTGATCATGTGGATCTTTGAAGAAGCGAGTTTCGTGATGATTCGGTCTTGGGATAATGTGGGAGTATTTAAGGATTGCAGAGTTAAGTCAACATAGAACCTATTATTTTGTCATAGATCCAATGAATACAATCTCAACCATCTATTTTTTAATCAAAATAAAAAAACTAACTTTTTATCTTTTTTTTTTTAAATAAATTATATTATAAACGGTAAATCGTCACACGACAACAAAATACACACATCGCGACGAGTATTTTTAATCTTTCAGTAGACGGGTGACCCGATATACTTTGAGGAAATCATATATGATTTCATAAAATCATATATGATTTGTGATTCCGACGAACTTTTTTTTCAATTTTGTTTCAGTCACGAATTGCGAAAATCATATATGATTCGTATAACGAATCATATATGATTTCATAAAATCATATATGATTTGTGATTCTAACGAACTTTTTTTCAATTTTGTTTCAGTCACGAATTGCGAAAATCATATATGATTCGTATGACGAATCATATATGATTCGTATAACGAATCATATATGATTTCATAAAATCATATATGATTTCATAAATCGTATATGACTTTATAAAATCATAAAAAATGTTCGTCGAAAGTACATAGTGTCGCCCCTCTATAGAAAGATAATTTAATTCTCGTCGCGATTGTATGTTTTGTTTTGCGTAACGATTAACAGTGTGTGAGATATTTAATTTTTAAAAAAGAGGTGGAAAGTGGGTTTTTTTTTTGATAAAAAAATGAGTGGCTAGGATTGGTTCATTGGGTCTATGACAAATATTGGGTCTATATTGAACTTTTGGCAAGGATTGCATGGAAAAGAATTTGGAAGATGATGCTGGTGAGATTCTTGGAGTTCATTCTCAGGGTGATTGTGGTAATGCACAAAACGTAATACAAAACACATCATGATACCCCTATCGAATAAACATAAAAACATTTGATAAACTTATTTGACACAAAAACTGGGCATAGATAACATATTTACTAATTTAAATAAAAACGAGATGATGTTATTACTATTTTAAGGCAATAACTAAAACTAAAGAATATTTATTCTCAAAACCTCTTTAGAGGCTTGAACTCCTTTCAGTCCAAGCCGCCTTTTAACGCTCGAGATAACATCTTAGCTAAAAAAAAAGACAGTTTCGACGTAATTTTACGAATTCTTAAGTTTTTGCTTAAATAAATACGAATTTCTCCGTCCCAAAAATAAAGTGTCTTAGTTTTGAATTTTCCTGGTCAAACTGTTCAACTTTGACCTTAACTATTTTTGTGTCGTGTTACATATACTAGATTCAAAATATATGCATTGCACTTTGAGTTTTAAATGTATTTTTTTATTGATATAATTTCATTAAGTGTGTATACAACACAAAATAATTTTTTTTTTAACGACGATTTATTAAAACCGCTAGCAAGGAGCTAGATCAAACAAAACAATATAAGGAGTTCTTAAGTCCAAGCGGCCCTTGAACGACGCTTTAACATCTAATTCCACAAATAAAAAAGAACTAAAACTAAAGTTATCAAATATCAGCGCCTTTCAGGGATCCTTCTTATCAAACAGAAGCTTGAGCGAAGTTCCCACATATACCACCACAAAAAACCATAGTAATACACCCATCAAGAACGACTTTGAGTTGGATTGAATCCGAATAGAAACCACCAAACTCGCCATTCCTCGGTATGAATTCACATCCGCATAGTCAATGATTCCACCAAAGATATCTTACGCATAATCTAGTCTCACTACAACGCATTGAAAAGAAAATATGGTTTGTCGATTCCACACCGGCCAATTACAAATGGGACAAACACTCGAATCAATATCCATTCCCACGACGAGAGATAATTAAAACGCGTTGGGAGCGCGTTAGATTTGAACTTTTCAGAAAGCTATGATATTTCACCTTAGATTGGCACGGATTATAGTAGTTTTTAATTTTAAATAAATTATATGGAGTTGAGTGTACATTTACAGAGATTATATTATGAACTTTTAAAAAAAAAACAAATAACCCCTGGTAAACTTTGTATACCCCTACACTTTATATTTTAAAATATTAACTAACGTAAACAATTTTTTACTTTCAAACATAAGATTTAACAGTAACTAATCACATCCCAAATTTACCGAAGACTTTTTGATGGATTTTTTTCATTGGTCGGCCTGAATATCATGTTATACAACAAATAGAAAAACATAAAACACATAAAAATATCATAAATAAAGAAAAAATGGTTTTTTAGCTAATCATTGATGGGTTCTAAGAATGAGCAATTTACTTTTCTTTTGTGTAAAACAAACTAAAATTGTTCTCGTTAACAATACTTTTACTTTTGGGTTCATACACATTGTCTTTCGAAGCTTTATTGTTCTTCAAAGGGGTTCTATGAAATCTGGCAACATTAGCTTGAAACTTTGATCTACCAACCCAAATAGTACAAAGATTACTTACCAATCGTTCCACGCTAAACACATTAATGAATCGAACAAATCCAAATCTTTTCCCATCTTTCGACCTCTTGGATGGAATAAATGAATCAACAACGTGTCCATATTGCTTACAAGCATGGAACAAATCTTTGGCGGAGAACACCTCAGGAAAATTCGACACAAATATTGAAGTGGAGATCTTAGCAACATCATCTTCTTTTGTTCTAAAGTTGCCCATGATTCAATAAAAAGAAAAAGAAAACTGAATTGGATTGAAGGGAGATCTAATAAAACAAAAGCTAAACCAAAGCCGCCAAACAAAACCCAAAATCAATAATCAACAAACCTAAAAAATAAGAAAGGACAATTAAATCTAAACCCTAAGATCCCAGGATGAGAAAGACGCCTAACACGCTCGATATGAGATTCATCAATTAAATGACAGATCCCAATTTCAGGGGTTATAACGATTTCAAACACCAAGGATTAAGGGGAATAGATCGGAAGATTGGGGAAAAGGTTTGATCGCCGTCATTTTTCTGATGTGATCATTATAGATCGGAAGATTGGGGGAGATTGGGGAAGATTGGGGGAGATCGGTTATGAATGAAAATTGAAACTCATTTATTTATGGTTAATTTGTTGATTTGTGCTGCTGAAAAACCGTGCGCTTCTATTGCTTTTAGCAGTTGATTGTTGTTCACCAAACAAATTATTAATTCAAAAAAAGATTAACATTTTGACTGTGTTTTACCAACTCTATTACTAATCAGCGAAAAAAGGTTGAGCAGGGTTTAACTCCGGTCTTGTTCATGATATTGTCATGCCAATTACCATTATCATATGTTTCTTATAAGCCATGCTTTCACAAGATGATATCTTTAACCGATGTGGGACTTATGTGTTGAATTAGTTTCTTTGAAAGAAAAAAACATATGCTCAAGGTAACCCAATGTCTATAACTAATCCTACATGTTAAGCATAGCGACTTGTGCATTATTATATCCCATGTGAAGTTTAATTGAGTTCCTGTAAACTATTCACAACAATGATCATTTTAATTAACTATTATTTTCAAACATAAAAGCAAAAGTTACGGAGTAAATTTATAAGCATTGCATATAGACGTATTAAACATGTTTAAAAGTGATATATTAGTTTACAATATGTCACGTCGTCACATGTACATTCATTCAAGTGAATAGTTGCATCTAGACTAATGTTGTTACCTAACAATATAAACTTTAGTCATCTGAAAATAATTTACAATAACATTTCTGATTAATTTAAAAGCCATGCACCTAACTCGTCAAATGAATAAAATTTAATCCAATATTTTTTAATATAAAAATGTGCCAATAACTCAGATGAGTTAAATCTTTCGATAAAAAAACACACTAAAACACATACATCATCAATAATCATTCACAAATCGCATCAAATAATGGAAGAAAAAGATATCGATGATGTTGTTGAAGAACAAAATCTTAACGATTAAGCTTATAGATGAAGCTTCGAGTAAAAAAAGCTTAAATACAAGCTTAACATCACTAATATCCAGTGTAATAACACTTTATTTGCATTTTTAATTTTATTTAAGCATAAAGGATGAAGCCCTACTGTTATTTTTGTTGTGATAAATATATTTAATTGGATTTTTTGTTCACGTTATTTGTGTGGTTGTATACAATTTTATATTGAATGATATTTTAAAATATTTGGTGATGTTATAAGTGATAATAAGCTTTAAAAAATCGAGTATGTTGATGTTTATGAAGAAAATATGTAATGATGACGTGTTAGTTGAAATACGACCAATAATATAAGTTAGTCTGAGAAAAAATTACAAAAGCTTATAATACTATTCATAAATGATATAAGTTAGTTTCAAACCGTTTATGTGAGAATTTTGTTGATATCATTGTTTAAAAAGTATACTTGTATGAATAAATATCCTATATGATAATTTGCGTAAAAGTTTAACTTCCTTTACCATTTATAATATATCATATCTGATATGTGCATGAAAATTGAATCAAATCTTCTTTATTGTGTGTAGAAGAATGTTGTTTTCAAAGGCATCTTAACATCACCAACATCCAAAAGCCCAAGAGCACAATGAAGAAGCTCATGAAGTTTTGCATTTCACACACTTAGTCAAGAATGTATTCTCCGTTTTCTTTCTTGTAATCTCCGTGTGGAGTTTTGTCGTCTACGGACGATTTTGTAAACCATTGAAAACTGATACAATGTCTTGCTAATATGGTTTAACTTTTTTGGTATTATGTCATGATGTTTTATGCTGAAATGAAAATGGCGAAACATTTGCGGATGTGATTTTCGATATTATGTCTATTTTGTTTAAGTTTTATTGACATTCATAATCACTTGTAAATAAAAGCATTAGAATAGAAAACATGTTATCATTTTCTTAAACATCAAGTATGATGGTTTGATAAATTAGTGATGATCATGTTAAATCATATGTGATTTTTGAAAGAAATCACATATGATAGTTTGCTACTAACTTGTAAAATACAAATATCACATCTGATATATAATAAATTCACATTCATGTAAGATCCAAATCAAACCAAATTTAAGTAAAAGAAATTTCTAAACAGTTGGTCCATATAAAAAAATCAAACATTAAACAAATTACGTTCAAATATCACATTTGCTAATTGCAATGAAAAGGAAAAATAATGTAAAATCAATAAGTATTTATTAGCATATCACATGTAAAAAAAAAAATCAACCATTTGATGAATTTATCATTGAATCAAAGCCTTCTTATTTTTGAAAAACAACTCTTCTTCTTTTTTTAGCCAGAGTCTTCTTCACATGAATCAAATCTTCTTTATTTCTTAAACAATTCTTGAATCACAACTTCTTGTTGAACCACGACTTGTTCTTGATCTTTAAACATTAGCTCATTTTGTTGTAATCAAAACTTTCACATAATGAACATGCATTCCTGTTCTTCAAAACATTTTTCAATCGGTTTCATAAAAATAAAAATAAAAATAAGTTGTTTCATGACAAAAAGCAAAAAGCACATTTGATATCACTTTTATAAATAGCTTTTATAGTGATAAATTATTGTAAACATTAAAGTAATTGAATCATTGTAAACACATGTGACATATCATTGTAAACATTAAACTAATTCTAAACATTAACCATAAGCAATGACATTATTGTTAGTTTACAATGTTTACAATTAGTTTAATGTTTACAACGACACGACATGACATCACATATGACATATCATTGTAAACATTAAACTAATTTATCACTTTTATAGATAGCAGGGTACTCGCGCAATGCATCGACATATATCCGGTGATTAAATTTTGTGACGAAGAAATGTTTTTCATTTATACATTTTTTCTAACTATAACTTCACGAACGAATGACAAGTTTTAATTACAATAACCATAAGCAATAGTAATACAAACTATTTCATATCCAAATAAACAATAGGTACGCAACATAAGTAACATTTTTGAAACATAAATTAATGAAGTAATTTTGCGTAGACACAAATATGCCAACTATTAATCGAAGTATTTTCGTAGAACCATACACACTGGTCTTTCTTCTTTTTTTTTTTTTTGAACAGGCAATTAGAAATTTTATAAAAAATGCAGTAAGAAGCGAGCAAGAAAAAAACACACACAAATCGTTCCAGCCAACAGACAAAAGAAAAAGAAACCAGAAGAAAGTTCTTACTAACATACAAAACAAACACGCAAAAAAAAACCGACGGCTACTGAAATCAGAAGGGAGATCCCAACGCGACGCCTAAAAAAAAGACCTCCCATGGACGAAGCCGAACACCCGTTGAAACACGCGTACCACAAATGCAAAGAGATCTAAACCCGCATTCATTTGTTTTCGTCATCTCGTAAATGCATGTGTAGGAGAATAATCATTTACATTGCCATAATAAACTCAAATCTGTAATCGCTTGGAAAATATCTTTCACATATGTAATTGCAGCGAGAGAGAATAGAACCCTTAGTAATTCCCTTTGGGATCTCTATAGCTCCAGCGTTTTTCAGAATCTAGCTCGGTCAGTAATTAGTAGACCAACATAGATCAATGCCACGTATAACAAGACCCTTTTAGCAATGGTTTAGATCATTACCTCGGTGGGCGTAGATGGAGGACACTAATGCTAGAACCATTTGCAACGTCTGGGATATTAACTTCCAAAGAGAACGTTAGTCGATGGGTTAAACATCCGCATTTTCTTCAATGGTATCATTAACCACACGATCACCATCCAAAAATGACCTCAAGAATCGCACCTTCCACATTATAGACATATTATTATTAACCACCCCACATTTTCTCAGAACAATTGTTAGAAACAATCTTCAATATCTTTTTCAACATCATCGTCCAAATTCTTTTCCATACAATCCTTGACACACCCATCATCTGATTCACCAATGATCTCGCCTTCTTCAAAGGAGTCCACCGATTTACCAGGAGCGTTCATTTCGTAACCCATTTGCTCCTTCTTATCATTGATCCCCCCTTCTTCTTGTAACTCGTTTATACTATGTATATCCTGATCATTTCCCGACAGCCTCAGATTCATAATCATGTTGTTAGAAGTTGTCCTAATGAAGCAAAATCAGTACCCCCAATTTGCAAACTTCACAGACCTCAAAACCTGGTATCTGACTCCCTGTGATATAAACCGAGACACGAATCCATGATGTGAGTTTTTATTTTTAGTTTTGATACATACCCTTCCATTTGCAATATATTCAATCAGCGGGCTTCATCTACAAAAACCGTTTCTCTTCCTCTCCAATTGCCTGCTATCTTTTTAAAATGCTTAGTAGTCCTATCATTGAGTGCAGTCCTATACAAATTTCGATCCGAGATCATATCGCTCATCGGAATGAAAATTTATGTGAAACAAATTGTTCGTTGGGTAAAATACAATACCATCTCCGATTTTTTGAAACTTTAACCCTTGACTCGTCACTTCCTGTAATTCAATCCAGAGCCAGAGCCCCCCCATGTATTGCACTTGAAAATCAGAGAATCCCTCTTTTTTTTAAAACACGCGATAAATATTAATTATTAATGAACATCCCTTACCTATGCAGAACACACTTGAATTATCAGATAATTCCAAATAAATCAGAGTTTTCCGAGGTGATTATTTTTTTGTTATTTGGCCCAACCAATACTAGGCATTTTGAGTCCCCTCCTTACCATTCAAGTACAGGATGCATAAAGATCGCCCTCCCGTTGAGTGACGAGCGTGACCCGTTTCGTGAGGTTAAGTGTTATACGATTGTTTCTGATGAGATTTGATTCGGTTGTGAGTTTTGTTTCGATCGAAGCGTGCAATTGAAGCAAACTGATGAATACACCCAATCCAGATCCTTGTTTAGATCTTCCAATAGATTCGCCTGAACTGGGTTTTTGAATGAAACGAACGAATCCAAAGCGACGACCTGATTTTGATAACTTTCGTGCTTTGTAGCACATCTGCAACCTCAGCCTTGCCTATCAAAAAGCTTCCATGATCATTAGAAACACCTGTTGTTGGAAAATTATAAACAAAAATCGTATCGAGATGTGGTGGAGATTTTGGAATTGGGGGTGTTTGGGATGTTGGATGAGGCTTGCGATCATAGGAGATTTAGGGTTCTTGATTTGGGGTTTTCAATTTAGGGTTCTTGATTTGGTTAAATAATAGGTACGAAACATAAGTAACATTTTTGAAACATAAATTAATGAAGTAATTTTGCGTAAACACAAATATGCCAACTATTAATATGAAGTCATTTTTCGTAGACCATCACAATTTCTTTCTCGGCTACAAAGACATCCGGATATCCGAATACAAAAAGCAGGCAAGTACCTTTGGTGTAAATAACAGATGAAATACATTAACACATTGTGTGCAAAATGGTTATCAAACATATTAGATGCAACATTTTTATTACAATAAAAGTTGCAGGGCCCATAAACCCTTTGAAACTTGGAGGAACAATAAGAAAACACATCAAAGAACTCCTAATCTTACTACAAAAACAGCTAAAACATTTACATGGACAAATAGACATATCAGCCCACAGTGAAAAACAAACGGGCTCTTCGGTTACAAATGCTAAACGATCACATTATACAATAATGAATTTGAGTTACTATCAGTCATGTTTTTGTATTGAACTTTCTTTATGTTTTCAAGTCTATAACAATCGCTGTAATGTTATCTTTACTTCCTTTTTGAAGTACACGATTTGAGAAGCTTTCTGCGGCAGCTTGCAATACACTAATTAAAATACGTGTGAAGATTATGATTAGATATCAATGTAAGTTTCAACCCATATAACCAAATATAGGTTAGATGATGGTTTAAGGTTCGGCACATCCAACAACATAAACCACCAACCTCACATACCACCACCCTCTCTTTAAACAAAATCGAAAACACAACATCTACAACTAAACCACCGAAACCACCTGATCTATCACCAAAACGACCAAATCTATCACCAAGACTACCAGATATGCCACCAAAACCAACAAAGCATAAGAAACCGTGATGGTTGCGGCTGATGGTGGCGACGTAAGTGGTGGCAGCGGCAATCTACAAAGGTTGTGGCGCTGGAGAAGGTGGTGGCGGAGGCTGTTGTTGTAGTTGAGGAGAACGTAGTGTTATACACGCAGATAATGAGAGAGACGATGATTGGTCATTAATATCTCGTAGGTTATTTAGGAGTTTTTTTTCAAACAGGCGTTTTGTGTGTGTGTGGACTGTGTTTTTATGTCTTGTGTGGGGGTGTTACAAAATGGGCCATTACGAAAGTTAAAATACAATTAAAGATATTTGTGTGTACATTTTTTTTTTTTTTGCAAATGTTACATTTTTATATTTAATGGGATGTTACAACTTTATTTTAATAGATTGTTTCAATTTTACATTTAATTTCCATAATGAATTGAGCTCTTATTATAACCATACATCAAATTAAAACTAATACACTTTCTTTAATAAGAAATGTTTTGTACTCTTAATTTTTTTAAGACTTCCCTTTTAAGAATAACCTCAATGCTTTATATATTAGTAGAGATTACACTTAAGAGTAATAAAAATCATAGTACGCCAACTTAACATAATCCATATTAGATCATGTTTATTGACAGGCCCCTTTTCAACTATTCATTTTAAGCACTGTAAAGCACTTTAAAGCCTACAGTGCTGGGGAAAAAAAGCCCAAAAATTGGCGCCGGTCCCAATAAGTTTTTTTTTTTTTTTTTTTTAAATTTTGATGGCACAAAATAGATTAGAAAAAAATGATACAAAGTACCGATGCCATCAATAAAAAAATATCCACGTAAAATTTCCCGAATTACTTAAACAAAGGGCCCAAAAAATTTTGGGGCCGACCCAATTAAGTTTTTTTTTTATAATTTGTCGCAAAGCAAAATAGGGAGGAAAAAAAATGGTTACAAAATTACGGACGCATTCAGAATTAAAAAAATACCACGCGGTAAAACATTTTCCGAATTGACTATACTGAAAAAATAAACCCGCACTATTAAATATGAAGGCCAAAAAAAATGCCCAAAAAATTTTGGGGAGTAGAAACCATAACGGCCCAATTATTTTTTTTTTTTTTTTTTTTTAATTTGTTGGCACAAAATAGGGAGGAAAAAAATAGTACAAAAGTACCGACGCATTCAGATCGCGGTAACATTTCCGAATTGACTTAAACAGGCCCAAAAATTTGGGCCGGCCCAATTATAAAAAAATACCCGCGGTAACATTTCCGAATTGACTATATTGAAAAAGTAAACCCGCACTATTAAATATGAGACCGACAAAATAAACTCGCACAAAATTAAAGGAAAAAAAAAGAATTAATGACACGCAACAACCCGCGAAAAATTAACGCCCTGCTTTGCTGCGGTTAATCTTGATTTGCTTGTTATTAACATCCACAATCTTCCGGATTCTTCGACACACATCCATAAAACGACGATGTGAAATCATAAAAAAATCTAATCTGATAACCTTCATTGGCGTTCCTAATCCGAAATTAAAGGTACATATTTTTTCATCTCTGTCAAGATTGAGATTTTGTCTTTGGTATATTGACTAAATAGATTTTTTCTTTTGGTTGATTTAGAGGTTATGGAGAAGAATATTGTTGCAGAAGAAAATTGAGTTAAACCTAATTCGTTTTGTAAGTTTATTTATTTTTCATATTTTAGGGCTTTTTGGGATTTTAACACTTTATGATTTTGTTAAAATCACTAGGAACAAGTTGCACTGCCTAAGAAGAAAAAGAAGGTTGGCCGAAGCTGATTACTGAAACCAATGACTGCAGAAGGTTAGCCCATTATTCGAGGGTACCTTTTCTTCTTCTTGCAATGTGTATACTCATTATTTTTTATTTATGCACTTTTTGGAATAAGTATGTTTACTGTATCTAAAATAAGTAATAGTTCTGAGGTAAAAAAAGTGTGTAATTTTTTTGTTTCTATGATGTTTGGAGTTAAAAAGAAGATAATGGTCAAATGTAATCGAAGCATGATTTTAGTGCATAAACCACATGTATTTTTTCCTAAACTGTTGTCATATTTATTTGATACCACATAAGATATTTGACTCACTGTGTGTGGACATGGAGTACATTAATATCACTTCGAAACTAAGAGTGCTGAAAAAAACGGGCCTATGTTGAGGATTTCACACGTTTTCGTCTTTGGTCGATAGTTAAAAACGTTTAGGGATATCCAGAGAGAGTCTTTGTTACCAAGTGGCGGACAATTTTCACCTTTATGTCAGTTTTTTAGTTTAAGTCCATGTCTTAACTGTGAATTTTTAAAGGGCGTGATGGTCGGCCTGCTGTATTGAGGGTTTGGATGGGCGAACAATATCAACGACCGCTGTTTTCCCCCCCCGAATGAAGTCCTGCCTTGGTTGTTGATTTGTGTGTGACTGTTGAGTGATCACGCCACTAGACATTCGAACCTCAAAAATTATATAAGTGTTCGGTTTGGTGTTCACCCAGCTAGGTTGAAACTCACTACTATACTTTTTAGATTATGTTGTGTGTGTGAGTTTAAATTCTAAAAATGCTTTATCCGCAATAAAGTACTAATTATGTGTTTTGGTTTAATATAATTACGACTGGCAGAACGTACATATGAACGGTGAAACTGGAAAGGACATGACTCATGGATGGCGAGAAAGTCAGCAGCTAACAGCGACATCCGTGCCACCATCGCTGCAACGACCTTTAGTCGCACTCCATCTCTTTCATTAACAGGAAACAACTGCCTTTTGCAAGAACTGCTTTTAAAACATCAAATATATAGTAAACAACTCCATGGGCTGGACACTGAAAAATGTGTATGCAGATATGGTGTCTAATGCATAAAAAATCGAACGATGGTATGTGTGTATATTTTTTATTCATAAATCGCATATTTATAGAAATTCAGATAACATGTTGACAGGTATTTTAATGTTTTGTCTTCACAGGCTGTTCGTAGTGATCTGCAACACGGAGGTTCTTACGGTCGTTTGCAGACCTGTGCTAAGAATGCCGAAAAGAAGCCCCGTTCAGGTTTAATTTAGCACACTCATCTTTTCCATTTACAAAAACGAAGGTTGAAGAGTGGCATACTATATATAATTAAGATAAACCACGTCATGCTATTAGGCCTATAGATGATGATCCACATTTACTGTTAAACATGATAAGGAGCTGTTCATTAGTATTCCGAGTTTAGTTTGTTAAAGTGTGGGGGTCTCCAAAAAAATATAGATGTGGGTAGGGTTTGCTCGAATGTAGAAACTGAATCCAACAAATATAGTGCCAACATTCAGTATCACCAAATAAGTGTACATTTTGTAACATGGAAAAATAATAATTAGAAAAAACCTTAATGAAGTGATGAGGAACAAATGGGTCAATTGACACTATGGACAAAAATGTAAAAGTTTTAAAGGAGTAAAAATTAGAAACTAAAGGGAATAGTAACTATTCGAAATTTGAGGTATCAAAAATAGAAAGAAGTGTGGCTAAGACCCACCAAGGGCTTCTGGTAGCAGTTTAACTAGAAATGGTTTTTGCTGTTTCTATCTCTTTACAGGCATGCATACTCTTTTTGTAGAATATGGATACATCTGTGACCGTATTATTGATTAACTTTGGTATGAAAACTAAGAAAAGGTTGGTTCGTCATCCCGCGAGTTCGGATGTAAACGTTGGTGTCAAAAGACAGGATGTATGTGAGATGGGTATTGGCATTCGTGGGCTAACGGATGGCATCACAAGTTCAGTAGTCATGGAAAAAAAAGGTCGACGGTGATTCTGGTAGTGCAACAGTCCAACATGGTATGAACGAACGCAACGATGCTGTGAAAATAATGAGTGGTGGCGCATTTGGTGCGAATATGATGCACCGTTGTTTGAGACACCGGTCTGCTTGGTATCTCGATCCAAGTCTGTGCGAGAAAATGCCAACACAAACATACGTAAGGGTATTACTGTTTGGCGATGTCGTGTTTGACTATCTACATCTACTATCGTCACACGTAAGAGTATTCCTGTTTAGTAGTATACTGTTTGAATATCAATTCATTAATTTTGGTGCGATTATGGAACCCACTTTACAGCATGTAGATGAGGGTATTAAATGTCAGCAGGTTTTGTACAGAATGTGAATTTACTTCACAACTGAAATCAACAAAAGGTCATTGTCTAGAGCTTGGTCTGATCTTGCTTCATTGTTTAAGTTAATAGAGAATGATCAAATCCTTTTTCATATGAAAATACATGTAAATAGGTTAACAATATACATGTTATTTAAGATATGTTCATGCACACCATATCAATATACATGTTATTTAAGATATTTAACGAATGACACTTAGGGTGTACATGAACATATCCTATTGATATGGTGTGCATGAACATGTTATTTAAGATATTTAACGAGTGACACTTAGGGTGTGCATGAACATATATCTTATGAAGGAAACTAATACGCCCGATTATTGTGTAGGTTGCGAAAGGTTTTCAGGAACCAGTAGAAAACTGCCACAGGACGCCGTTACATGACCAAACAAAGGGGATAGTGATATGGGATCAACAAGGCACCAAACTAATATTTTAAAGAACTGCCCTTTGGGTAAATTAGGTTATGTCTTCGTGTGGGATACATATGCACACTTTAAAGCACAAGAAGGTTAGAACTTAGAAGTAATCATACTGTCATCAGTTGATAACTAGATTTGTTATATTAAGTTTTTGCCATTGTTTTTACCAACTATTTGAATCTGAAAGTTGCAATCACCTGAATAAACACTTTCATTCCTACTATTTACGTTACGTTTTGCATATACGCTGCCGTAACATGTTAGCCGCCGACGCAACGCGCGGGTCATTTTCCAACTCGTTATAACCATACATCAAATTAAAACTAATACACTTTCTTTAATAAGAAATGTTTTGTACTCTTAATTTTTTTAAGACTTCCCTTTTAAGAATAACCTCAATACTTTATATATTAGTAGAGATTACACTTAAGAGTAATAAAAATCATAGTACGCCGACTTAACATAATCCATATTAGATAAAATGCACCATATTTTATCAACCGTATATACAAATCATGATCCATCGACTTAACGTAATCCCTATTAGATAGAGTTTTAGACACTCAATATATTTTTTTCAATCTTAAGTATTTGAGTAGTTTTTATGCTCAATATAGTGATTTTCTCGATTTTTTGAAAGTGATTTTGAGTCATTGTTTTAGACAAGATGACTTTTAAGTGCTCAATTATGAAGATAGATCACATTATTTAATCACTTCACCTGAACAAATGGTCAATAACATTTTTTTCAAAAGCTACATCGCATATACCTCAAATTAAGAAGAAAATAAATTGAGTACATAAAACTCAAATTAACCTATAATGTACTGATTCGCCTCTTAAATAACTCGTTTAGGAAAAAGTGAGATTTTGTGTAACACTATAATTTCCACAAGAGGATACATGCTACTTTATCTCATAATGTTAGACACTTATCACGATTTGTATATAACTCAACAGTAGTTCTACCTATTAACTGACGTGGGACCAGTGACGGATCTAGAGTTTTGAATCGTGTGTGGCACTATTTCGGCTCGCTTCGCTTCGTAGGTGGTTTCTAGTTTATAGTTTGAGTTTTTTACTTCTTTTGTCACAAAATAATTGTCATGCTTTGACATTTTAAGTCTTTATTTTTTGACTTAAATATTTTTTATTGTGTTATCTAATACCTAATGAAAATTATATGAATAAAAATAAATTTAAAACTCAATCAAGTTATATATTCGCATCAAGTATATAACAATAAAATAAAGTAAAACAATTATTTTGAAACGGAAGAATAGATAATTTTCTTTGTGGTTTTAAATGGATCATGGTATGGAATATAAAATAAATATTTTCACCCATAGATAGCTTAACCAGTTACAATGCGTTATACTTACATAGTACTTTTTACAAAAACAAAACTAAATCTACAAATCTATGATTTCAAAAAAATATACAAGTAATGTTTTATTTTTTATAAATAAACTAAAAGTTGGTCAAACTACATGTCTACGCATTATAAAAGGACACAAAAGCTGTAAGACAAACTACACTTCTACACATTGACACAAAGAGTATAAGACAAAACAAAAACTACACCATATATATACCACTGTAGATCATCTTTCTCATTTAGCCATTTTACATTTTCTTTCATCTTTTTTAAAAAATCAAAACTGTAAAACAAGTTTCCTTCCTATTCTTGCTCATTTTCTTTGCACTTCTACGAACCACATGTAACACTATCAAAGAGCCAACAATTTCTAGAAAAAAACATACATTTCGTCGGCTTGGATCATGTGTGGCACGTGCCACACGTAGCCCGTACCTAGATCCGCCCCTGCGTGGGACTATACGTTAGTTTGGTTCACTTTGAGGAAAAGTAAAAATTAACTTAAGGTATCATTGTTTGTAATATATCGTACATTTTAAAACTAAGTTAATAGTATTACAATATAGTTATCTGAGGTAATACAAACTGGCTTTCACATATTAGGTTACATATACACGTATTAGACATGTGAAATACGTGATAAAGGGGAAATGTTAATGTGACATGAAATGACAACTTTTTTTAGTTTTTGACTCAATTCACTGCAATTGATGCTTTTAACATAATCAGTATTAGATATATTTTATTAGCCATTTAGAAAAGCAAAACTACGACAACAAAACTGATGATCCTTTTAGATTTTATATGGAGAATACAAAGTATAATATGTATACCTCTTTAAAACCGTTATATCATATAAAAATACAAAAATGCATCACATTTTAGGCCATTTATAAATTTAGATACTTCAATTTTTATTTCTCAATTTAAGAGGTGTTTGTTTCGGCTTATATGTGAGCTTATGAGCTTATTTGATGTCGGCTTATATTTCATAAGCCTCAAATTTCCGGCTTATTTTGAGACTTGTGGTCTTATATAGGTTTATTATAATATGATAAACTTATATAAGCCCATAAGTCTCAAAATAAGCCAAAAAATTGGTGCTTATGAAATATAAGCCGAAATAAACACCCTCTTAAAGTATTCAAGTAGTTTTTTTACACACTGATGTTTTTTTCAATATTTGGAAAGCCGCTACAAGTCATAGTTTTAGTCAAAATGACTATTAACTGCTTAGAAGATACATCACATTATATAATTACTACAACAAATTTGAAAATAAGTGACATGGCGATGGCGAAAGGGGATCTCCCTAACTCCTTTCCCGAATCGATTTTCTTTGCCTGTTTGATTTCCATTCATTAAATAACGTCCAATTATTGTTACTGATCTTGATAATTGCACTCTTTATTCATAGATCAGATTTATTTGGTCCGTGTGTATTGAGGGTTGGTCCTTCTTGATCGGTGTTTTAATTGTTCATTATTTGATTCGACGTCATCATTAGGTTTAAGTTATTGATTCGTTTTTTTGGGGTTGTTTTCCGATTTTCGTTTTTCTCTGTTAGATCTCCCTTCAATCCAAACCCTAACTCAAACACGTTTTCTTCAACCTGCTTTTCAATGGGGGATTCTGAATGGGTCGAAGTCAGAAGGAAGAAACCAAATTCGGTTTTTAATCGACTGAAATTTCCTGATCATCAGTCCTTGGCGAATGATTTATTGAAGATTTCCACCTCGGTGTATGTCTCTAATTTCCCTTCTCATCTCACGGTACGTGAGTTATGGAATATTTGTGGCAAAAAAGGGACGCTTGCGGATGTTTTCATTGCTAACCATAAAAACAAGCTTGGCCAGATGTTTGGTTTCTGTCGATTCATTAAAGTTGTAGATTCTGAAGACCTAGTTCGCTCTTTGAATATCATTTGGATTGGTAAGTTGCGTCTACATGCTAATGTTGCGAGATTTAACCGTAACGTGGGGGTGGGACAGCCTAATGGTCCTCCCAAGGTTAGCATTCTAAAAGTGGTCTCTATTAATAGTAGTAAAGTTTCCACCTCTCATAAGGAAGCTTCATATGCTACTGTTGCTAAAAACTTACTCGGCACTGGTTCTAAGCTTGATGATAGGGAGACTAATACACCTTCCATCCCTATTGCACTACATACGCCTAATGGTTTTCCTTTGGCGCTTCTTGGATGTTTTAAGGATTTTTGGTCCATTGCTAACACATGCATTATGTGTAGTTCAGAGGGTTTCGTGGATGTAGACTTTAAATATTTGGGAGGTCTTTGGGTTCTTTTTTATTTTAACACTAAAGAGTCGAGAGATAAGTTTCTTAATCACAAAGGTGTTAACTCCTGGTTCTCCATTCTTAAAGGCTGGCATGATGATTTTGTTGTGGAGGAACGCCTCATATGGCTTGAGGTTGAAGGAGTCCCTATTAGAGCCTGGGATAACGAAGTCTTCACTAAAATATGTGGTAAATGGGGGAGGGGGAAAGTCCTATTCATGGATGACTCATATCATAGTAATAGACTCTCTAAAAGAATTTGTATCAAGTCTGCACATGCTTCCTTGGTTTTTGCCACAATTTTTGTGACTCTTAATAATATTACCTATGCCATAAGAGTGAGAGAGCTATGTAGTTGGACACCTACTTTTCTGGGTAATGACTCCGAAAGTGATGATTCAAGTTCCAATGGAAGTGCTGAGGAGCAAGGAGATAATATATTAGAGGATGATGTGGTAGATTCTGATGCAGAGATTATAGGAGATGATGGGCAAGGAGCAGATTGTCA
>BQNB010065069.1:0-35075 GCA_026074375.1 Tanacetum coccineum
TGGAAAACACTCATGAAAATGATGACCGACAAATACTGTCTCAGAGGAGAGATCAAGAAATTAGAGATTGAAATCTAGAATTTGAAGGTGAAGGGCACTGATGTGGAAAGCTATACCCAACGGTTTCAGGAGTTAGCTTTGTTGTGCGGAAGGATGTTTTCCAAAGAGTTTGATAAGGTTGAAAAGTATGTCGGTGGTCTTCCCGACATGATCCAAGGAAGTGTGATGGCGTCTAATCCAAAGAAAATGCAGGATGACATTGAGTTTGCAACTGAACCGATGGATCAAAAGATCCATACTTTGGCTGAACGTCAGGTTGAAAACAAAAGGAAGTTTGAGGACACCTCAAGGAACAATCAAACCCAACAGCAGCCTTTCAAAAGGCATAATGTGGCACGGGCCTATATCGCTGGGCCTGGTGAGAAGAAACCGTACGGAGGCTCTAAACCTCTGTGCCCCAAATGCAACTACCAACATGAAGGGTAGTGTGCACCAAGGTGCAACAAATGCAAGAAAATTGGCCATCTGGCCCGTGATTGTAAGGGTGTTGTTGCTAATACTAACACTCAGCGGGGTGTCACTAGATATGAATGTGGGGTTCAGGGGCATTACAAGAAAGACTGCCCAAAGTTGAGAAACAAGAATCAAAGAAATCAACCTGGGAATGGTAATGCTGTGGGCACGACAGGGACAAACCTGAACTCCAATGTTGTTACGGGTACGTTTCTCCTAAACAACCGTTATGCTTCGATTTTATTTGATACTGGTGCTGATAGGAGTTTCATGTCTACTGCATTTAGTTCTTTGATTGATATCGTTCCATCTACACTAGATCATGGTTATGACGTTGAGTTAGCTGACGGTAAAATAATTGAAGTTAATACACTTATACGGGGTTGCACACTAAATTTTCTAAATCATCCATTCAACATCGATTTAATGACCGTAGAGCTTGGTAGCTTTGATGTCATAATTGGTATGGACTGGTTTACAAAATATCATGTTGTAATCGTTTATGATGAGGACTCGTTCGTGTTCCCTATAGAAATGAAATTTTATTTTTTCGTGGTGATGGAAGCAACAACGGACATGAGGCTCGGTTAAACATCATCTCGTGCTCCAAAACCCAAAAGTATTTGCTAAAAGGATTTCAAGTCTTTTTGGTACATATTACCGCAAAGAAGGCCGAAGACAAGTCGGAAGAGAAGCGACTTGAAGACGTACCAATTGTTGAGACTTTCTCAAAGTTTTTCCCAAGGACTTGTCGGGTATTCCACCAGCCTGACAAGTGGAATTTAAAATTGATTTGGTACCTGGTGCTGCACCTGTAGCACGGGCACCTTATCGGATAGCTCCGTTCGAGATGAAAGAATTTTCAGATAATAGGTAGGAACTTTCCGACAAAGGTTTCATAAGACCCAGTTCCTCACCTTGGGGAGCTCCGATCTTTTTTGTCAAGAAGAAGGATGGATCATTCCGGATGTGCATCGATTACCGGGAATTGAATAAGCTAACGGTAAAGAACCGTTATCCGCTTCCAAGAATTGATGACTTATTCGATCAACTTCAAGGGTCGAGCGTCTACTCGAAGATCGACCTGAAGTCGGGTTATCATCAATTGCGAGTTCGTGAAGAAGACATCCCGAATACCGCTTTCAAAACTCGTTACAGCCATTATTAATTTCAAGTTATGCCGTTTGGTTTGACTAACGCACCGGCTGTATTTATGGACCTCATGAATCGGGTATGCAAGCCATATCTGGATAAATTTGTGATTGTCTTCATTGACGATATTCTTATTTACTCAAAGAGAAAGCAAGAGCATGAGGATCACCTTAAGTTAATCTTAGAGTTGCTTAAGAAGGAGGAGTTGTATACCAAATTCTCTAAGTGTTAATTTTGGATTCCCAAAGTACAGTTCCTCGGTCATGTGATTGACAGTAAGGGCATTCACATGGATCCCGCCAAGATCAAGCCTATTAAAGATTAGGCATCTCCTAAGACACCAACGGAGATTCGTTAATTTTTAGGTCTTGCTGGTTGTTATCGAAAATTCATTGAAGAATTTTCAAAGATCACCAAATCAATGACCAAGCTAACCCAAAAGAAGGTCAAGTTTGATTGGGGTGACAAACAAGAAGCTGCCTTTCAGTTATTGAAGCAGAAACTATGTAACACACCTATTTTGGCTCTACCAGAAGGAGCTGAGAACTTTATTGTTTATTGCGATGCTTCACATAAAGGATTAGGTGTTGTCTTAATGCAAAACGAGAAGGCGATTGCTTATGCTTCACGACAACTGAAGATCCATAAGAAGAATTATACGAATCATGATCTGGAGTTAGGAGCAGTAGTGTCCACTCTAAAGATTTGGAGACACTATAAGTACGGAACAAAGTGAAATGTGTTCACTGACCACAAAAGTTTACAACACATTCTTGACCAAAAGGAGTTGAACATGAGGCAACGTTGCTGGTTGGAGTTGCTTAGTGATTACGATTGTGAAATTCGTTATCATCCGGGGAAAGCAAACGTAGTGGCCGATGCTTTAAGCCGTAAAGAACCCACTGGCTCCAAAACTGGCCACTTAAAAAGAAAGAAAGAGTCCAGCTCGACCATGGACTCTAACCCGAGCCAGACTTCAGCTTCCACTCCAGTGGTTGCTGAAATGCATAAAGAGGACCAGCAAGCAACTGGTGACCCAAAATTTTTAGGGGTCACCAGTGAAGAAAGAGCCGACCCTTAGCTCAGTAGTGGTATGTCAGCATTTAATTTAAATGAGCCTATTTTTTCAGCATCTTTCATTATTTACTCTGAGTCTGCATCAGGATATGATGTTTCAGCAGATTCTACAGCTGAAGTTGATCCTGGATTATCTGCTCCTAATAACTCCATACCTTAACAACATGGTATAGATAAAGGAACCAAAAACACTTCATTTGATCATATATATGCAGGTACTGTTCTTGCAGACCAAATTCAATCTATTAGTGAAGGGTTAGAAACTATCCTCACTCAACCCATAATAGGAAAAGGGGACAACTCCATTGCTAGACAAGTTGAGGAAGAAAAAGCCTACAGAACAATTAAGTTGGAAGATCTAGCAAAGCTGGTGTCAAATATTCAACCAAGCTTCAAAGATCTGGACTCACCTGAAGATGATCCTATCATTGTAATTGATGATAGTGATGAAGATGAGGAGGCGGGCAAGATGAAGTTCATACTACTACAAATACTGAAACTGAAGACGCTTCATTTCCTAAATCCTCATCTCCCAGGTCTTCTCAAATTCAAGAGCTTACCAACCAGGTCCTCATTATCGAGTGTCAAAAGCATAAACGGGAACTTGACAAGAACAAAGCTGAAGCCAAAGCTGCTCTCCTTGGAGCTCAACCCTCCTTTCCTAACATGGGACAACTTAATGAGCTTCTGGTAAAGTCTTTACAAACTAAATTCTCAAATATTTTATCTAATCATGACTTTAGCAGCTCACTACCAACTGAGCTGAAGGAACTCCCCTCCAAGTTTAATGAACTAACTGAAGAAGTAAAAGGCCTAAAGAAACACGTTCATGAATTGGAAATTGAGCTACCAGGAGACTTGAAAGAAATTCCCACCAAGATGGAAGACTTTACCAAGACTGTTACAAGTCTTACATCCCAAGTTGCTGAACTAAAGACACTTCATTGGGAACTTTCAGCAGAATTTATTTCTATGCCAACACAAATAGAAATGGTTCAGGCTAAACTCATGACCTTGGATGCTCTTCCAAGTCTACTCAACAAAGTCACTAATGCCCTAAAGATAAAAGTGTTTCTTTAGCAGGCCAAGCTTGGCACTCAACCTGCTGAGGGGGAGAAGAACACAAATCAAGCCACCATCTCTCAATTATTTCAAAGAAAAGTTGCAAAGAATGCAAACCTGACCAAACAACAATCAAAACCAACACCACCACCTACAACACTAATCATTCCTCCAGTCATCACAACCACAACAACTCAAATGCAATCTCATTTTCTCCAAAGTCCACCAAAAAGCTCCTCTCAACCTGAAGGGGAGCATATCAAGAAAGACAAGGGCAAAAAGGCCATGTCTTCAGAGGAGGCTGAAAAAGAGAGTACTAACAGTGATTCTGATGATGATGAAACTCACGTGACTGGTTCTATGGTTGACTCCTCTAGAATAAAGAAAGTAAAGAAGTTTGATTTTGTCACTGAAGGTGGAATGCATATCCATCTAACTGAAGAAGAAATCAATCAACAAAAGAAGCTAGAGGAAGATGCCAAAGCTGAAGCAGCCAAACAAGAAGGGGAAGTAAGAAAAGAAGAGCTGGTTGATCTTCTTGGTCCAGAGGTGGTGAACAAGTACTACAATGACAAGTTACAGTATGACAAATACTATGACAAAATGCTGAATAGACGACATTCATGAAACTAAAGTAGAACCGGGCATTAACTTGGACATTCCTCTAAGTGAATAGGACCCTCTCAACAAACTAAATGATCTTGCAAATAAGAAAATAAAGCATGCTGATGATATCCATGACTACTTCAAAGCAAACAAAAGGCTCAAGTCATCAGTTCAGTAGAAGATCATCCAGCTGGTATTGTACTAAATGAACTTGTCCTTGCTATGATCATGTTCAACTCTTACCATAGACAAGATTTTATTACAATTGAAGATCTGAAAGATTTCTCGAATACCATGCTATACACCGTACAAGAAATCTTCTTCAGACGTCATCAAGGTCCTGGGGTGGATGATCATGCAATGACCTTCAGTTCCATTCTGCTTGCTGAAGTTGATAAGAGAAACCTAAATCCACTCAAGCAGATGAGGACCATTGAGCAACTAAGGCAGTATAATGTAAACCGTTTTTAATAACTTTATCTTTTGTAAATGTAATGTAATGAAAGTTAGAATGAATGGTTATCAGTTTATGTTGTTCAATTTTTATTAGTTTGTAAGAAGAAGTTGTTTTGCTCACTTACTACTGATTTTAACTTAGGCTATTTGTATATTCAAATAGGGGGAGATTGTTGGGTTCAGTTCCTGAGCCCTTCAGTCTCTCAGTAGATTTAAACATAAAATCCCCTAAGTTTTACTCAAGCTGAAGTCTTTCAGTTTGAGTCGCTGAAGTTTCTTCAGCTTCAGCTCTTCAGGTCCTTAGAAGATTGGGAAGTATCTTCACTTCAGTTTATGCAGCGGATCAGAAACTGAAGAAGGCCTATGTAAAGAGCTTCAGTTCAGCTTGGTTGACAATTCCAAGCTGAACGTTGTCTATCTCCTTAACAGAAGTTTGAAACGTTTTGTTTCACTTCTAGAAGGTTTACAAGGCGGGAAAAAGATTGCTTTATGTCAAAAGGAATAAAGCAATCTCCTTGGGAAAAGGTACTTCTAAAGTTGGTATAGAAGTACAACAACTTTCCTTAAAGGACTGTACCTGGTACTTTAGAGCACGTCTGCATTAAATGGTATCTCAACCACCCATTGGATGCATGACACGCGTACTAGGTTAACTTGTAAACCCTAATCCCTTTGCCTATAAAAGGAAAGGGATTCCTAGAGTAAATGTTATCTCTTCCAATTAATGTGATACACATTGAAGAGTTTATTTATCTCTCAAACAAACTGAACGGTACTACTGAAAGCTGAAGCTTCAGTTTAGTCATAAGTAGTTTGTTTTCTTACTCTCTTAACTTTGGTTAGAGTTTAAGTTCGAAGGAGATAACACCCCAATTGTCATTCAACCACCTTGCTATTCCGCAAGCAAGGTGTGTCATAGATTCTTTATTTGATTCTAATAAGAACCTATACGTTGAAAAGTTACTTCTGTGTGTTTTAAACTTGTTCTTTATATTCTTCATATATATCTGTTTAAAACTCACTTTGTTGCCATGGAATGTGATTAGTTTAACTTGATAAACCTTATATCACATTCAAAGGGACCAACACAAGTATTTGAGTTAGAATGATTTGAGTTAATTTTTAAAAAATATATCATACTTGCTACTTTTTGTTATTGTGTGTACTAATTTTTTTTCCTATTGTGTGTACTGAATTTTTGAATTCGTGCTATTCTATGTATCTTATGATCATTTTACCCTTTGGTATCAATATGTTTGTATTGATACCGATGGGTAAAATGGTCATTTTACATGGGCAAAATACACCAAAGTACATAGAATATCACGAATTTAAAAGTTCACTTCACGCAATAGAAAAAAAGTTCAATACACACAATAATAAAAAGTAGCAAGTATGATACATTTTCAAGCAATTAACCCAAATTGTTTTTTTCTTTTCGATAACCCGGGTGTTCGACTTGACATTGCAAGCTGACTATTCTGAGGGCCGACTATCCTTTTGGATAGCCCGGAGTCAAGGCAGGTGAACCTTAGGAATAAATAGCATATACGGTTGACCCCTAAACTCTTTTCATTCGGTTTGACTAAGGTTTCGTTTGTTTTTCTAAAAAAAGCACTCCTTGCCTCTTTTGTCTGCAGGAGGGAAGAGGTTACCAAAGAAGTGTGTTTGTTTTTTTGCAGACATAAGTGCTAAAAAGCACTTCTTACTTCTTTAATATTTCAGACATAATCTTTCACTTCTTTCCACTTCTTCAACACCACCTCCTACCACCACCACCCAATTTCTCACTTTTTTGCGTCTTCGTACGTTTTTATCAGTTTTTATACGTTTTCTTAAGTTTTCGTCTGTCTTTTTACATTTTCGTCCGTCTTTTTACGTTTTCATCCGTTTTTTATGTTTTCATCCGTTTTCTTACGTTTTCGTATGTAATGCATATCTAGCGTCCACCAACTAATGGTAACTAACGGTCACACAGCAAAAGGAATTTTACTCAGTAGTGAATGAATCATATTCAAGGTATCAAAACTGTTTGCGTTCAATTTCAACAATAACAATAAGCAATATATCGCCCCTCGCGGAGTTTTCCCTACTCAGTTAAAAACATTGAAAACTTTAAAAAGGGCGCGAGGGGCTTAATTGTACTAAGCTTGGTCGAAGCCGAAAGATCTCAATAACGAAACAATTCATCGAAAAATTTTTTGTTCTATATGAACACGATCAACGCTCCTATAATTACTATGTCGCATCGATTTACTATTCTGAAATGTTTAGTCAAACGAGGTAGCGTTCATCGCATCAGAACAAATTGATATTATATATATTGTATTATATATATACACATTCATACATTTGTGTTGAGAAATCTCACTTGCGCCTTTGATCCCAAAACCCCCACATCATTGTGGTATATTGTCCCTCAGTTTTATGCGTACAGTGACTTTAATGAAAAAATTATTTTTTCGCGATAACTTTTATTTTTAGAACAGTTATTATTTTCGGGAACGTTACACTTCTTTGGTAAGTTTAAATATATAACGTTTATTTATAATACTTATCATTTATATTTATATCCATGTATTAGTTAAAAATTATATAAAAGCCTTATATGACCCGTTGACCTTTTTAAGGCAAACATTTGATTTTATACTTATATGTATTTTTACCCAAAATCTAACCCGGCGACCAATCGACCTGCTAATCACATTTTCAACGTTTCGGAGTAAAAGTATATTGGATGCGAATCGATATTCCGGACAACTTTTTAGTTTTAGCCGAGACCCGAAACGACGGAAAATGACGGAAAATACTCCTCTGCAAGAATCTTCTGTAACTTGTATCTTTTAATAAAAAAGCAGCAGTTTGACCCATCGGTTTGATCCGCTATAATTCACGTTTCGTGAATTTGAACAAGAAGAGATTTATTGAATAACGTCATTCAGGACAAACTTACGTGTATAGCGGAAGCCGTAACGGAATCGCAAGTCCCAAACGCTCTTCGAAATCTGATCTGCAACAAATTTACTAAACATAGCTGTTTGCAATTTATAAGTTTTCAAACTTAGTTTATCGCTCTAGTTTACTTCGTTTATTAGGATTTAGAAGCTCTACCTTTATTAAAAACGATCGTATCAGAAGCTTAATCATATTTTTTCAATCTAAAAAAAAATTAGATTTTGCAAAAATCTCGTGTCTCGAAAAACGTAGCCAAAGATTTTGCTCACTTTTTGACCCCCTTAAATCATATCCTCATATCGACACATACCAGACGTGCCGATAAAATACTATTTTTTTTACAACTAATTCTTAGCATTTATATATCTAGTTTAACCCTATTCACTTCATACCAATCATCCCTCAACAAGTTTTAATACTATTCTATGCATAAGTTATCGCTAGGATTCATCAATGATCAATTAAAATTCAATATCAAAATATCGAACAAATGACAAAAGATATAATCACAACCAACACCCACAAGTGTGGGTTTCGGCTTCGGATGGGTCTCAGACCCGCAGCTACAAAACACAACCGAACCAAACGTTTTTCCCAATCAAACTAACAATTTTGACTCAACAATCTAACCATTTTATACACCCTTGTATACTCGAAATCTTCTAGTTTGAACCGAGAATCAAGAACTCGAAATACTTATAGCATGTGCAATATTTTTAGTGAGATATGTAGGCCTTGATGAGAGGATCAATAATATGTAATCGGATTATTTTGCATGTCGGAAATTTGACCGAAAATGAGGTGTGAGTGGTAGTGGCCGGCGTACAAAAGAGAGGAGGAGGGAGGAGAGTAAATTTTTTGATAAAAAGTTTATAAGTGTGTGTGTGGTGACTATATATAGAAAACAACTTTGAAGTTTTGGCACTTTTGGTCCTTCCTTCTTATTATTCTTTCAAAGTTAGTACAAAGCGTTATTTCTTTCAACGTTAAATATCCGGCCCTAAAGACTCCGGTAAATATCCAAACCCACCTCCCTTGGGTCACCACCATGTTTAGTAAATATTTTTATCCAGTATAGTTCTTATTTAGTTTCTATCATTTTAGTAAATGTTGTACATTTTATAAAACACCAGTTGGTTCAAGACTTAGAACAATAGGACGACATTTGTAAATCTGAACTTAGGACAAAAGACGCATTCGTAAACCATCGTATAATTTACGATCTTAAAATTTAATAACGGAGTGCGTCGATCAATTTTACGATGTTCTAAACGATTAACGATAGCGTAGCGGTCAAAACGTTGAACGAGAAACGTCAAAATAAATATTTTAAATTTCGTTTTAGTATTTTAAATACGAAATCTTAATTATTTATGACAAATAAAATGTTTTAAATGTCGACGTAGCGTTACGTAAAAACCCGTAAAATATAATATGACGTCGAACTCGTCGAGTCGCATACATGTCGTCGAAAACGCGGGTTGTGAACATTCCTCCCACCTTAAGGACGAGCCCGTCCGTAGAGTGCTCGGTCACCCTTCTTATTAGTCTTATCGATTCGTCGTGGCACGATCGGCTTCTCGTCATCACACGCAGACTCCTGCGTTCTTTCAAATATAATATGCGTACAATATTTGCTACGACTTTTCCGGATGGAATGTCCACTAAAAAGGGTAAATTATTCCACTACAATATTCAAACAAACCAATGGTAGTTATTTATCAAATGAGGGTAAAAACAAGTTGCGAAAATATATTCGACAAAACCAAATCATGTCGTTCTAACTTTTATAGTCGCGTTCTTCATAAGGAACAATATACGTCACGGAATAAATCTGATTAAAATAATTATTACGACGTTCTCCCGAGAAGTTTTCTAAAATGGATGATCGATCCAAAGTTAGTTGGGGATCATATAAACAACATAATACCATTAAATAGGGGGGAGACGGCCCAATTCTCGCTTATCAAAAACAGGCTGATATACCCCAACTGAAACTTACGTCGTGATAATTAAAATCAAAGTTAGATGGTCGCTCACTCAATACGAAGAAATTTTACACACAATATTCAAACGAGAATATTCTTCGTTACCAAATATCCTAAACATACGTTGCTAACTAAGACCAAGATTTCATCAATAATCAATTCGATATATATAATTTTATCAGTATCCAATTAATGAATACTCATCATTATTCAAAACTCAAAATACACATGTCGCCCTTCGGTCTCGTTACAATAATGCCCATTCGGTTGCAAAAAATAATCGAAAACACATTAGACTCTTCCTAATCACCTTTAGACATTGTTACACATGCCCACCATTTTCACATTAAGTACCTATTGTATGCTCGACTGCTTTAAATGTATGACTCGATGAATTGCCTATACTATGGCAATTCATCATGCGTCTTTTACCCATGCTTTGGCGACGAGTATTACATAATCATATTCGACTTTCCTTTGGAGCTTTTTGGCATTAATTATTCATTCTAACACTTACTTTATACCATTACGGTCACATTTTTCCTCTTCGTACGAGCTTGACACACAAGTCAAGCCATCTCGTGATACTTCCACATAAAAAGGCTAATTTCTAAGGGTTACACTCACTCTCATGGGTACTTCAAGCCATAATCGTCAACAAGACTTTTGGCGATGTCCACCCACCTTATCATGTCCTAAATTCTCACTTGGGCGATTACACCCATTCACTTACAATCTAAGCCGCATCACTGGCCATGTAAAAGTGACATGGACGCTCACTACCATTTAAAGCACATAGAACATATAGCACATATTCCACATAATTCGGTGGCGACAATCCGCTACAACACATAATGTCCAAATGACAATCATAATCAATAAGAAAACACATGAGCATCATGGACTATTGCTGTACGATGAAAACTTCAATAAAAATTTTCATCGTTTCCCTGGCCGACTAACCATTCGTTGGTTTTGGTCCTCTTTCTATTAACTTTAGCATCTTTGATGAATCAATCATCATAGTCAAAAATACTCACACTCCTAATTCAATACCGCTCGACTTAAGACGTTGGCTATTTTGGTTGTTCGTCCAGTAATAGAAACTTACATTACCATTTACTAGAATCTCAATTAATTCTGACTCTTTATGCCCTTGGGTCGTCACGTCGCAGAGTAAGGGCCACTATATTTAACCGTAGGTCAAGTATCGTATAGTGTCTCATTAAAATCCTTGACGTCATCAGGCTATACTTACGATTTATTACCCACTTACACTTCATTTCGCGGGAAAGAGTCTTCTTACTCCGGCATTAGTTGATCTTTCTAAGGCATCATACATCCAACGTAGTGGAATTCTTCTCCATTTCTTCACTTTCAACTTGGGATCTAACCATCACAGCTTCCACCACCTTAGTAATCTTTACATCTTACAGAAACAAAAGAAGATTCATTCTCAGTGTCGGTATCAGGTTCACACCCTTGATAGCTCAAATCTATCATTGCTTACTAGCACACCGACTATACTTGGTCTTGACACGTCTTCATAACAATCACCGCTCCTAGATACTACGAACTAAACATCACTCCCTTCTAGACACACTCAGTTTGTACTAATTATTAAGAGCACCGAACATTACCGTAGTATGATTATGCTCTTTCGGAATGACTCGGTCTTAATGATGCATGAGACTCTCTCAATGCAGTCGATAAGGAAGTGGGTTACTTTGCATATGATTACCGTAATAGAGGTTAAATTATTTTTTTCTCAGTCCTGAGCTTGACCCACACATTTAGATTATATTTCCATAGCATTTGTAGGGGGTACGATTTATCCGACATATCGTGGTTCTTCCGTAAATTATTGCATAGTTGGAGTCGAGTTATGCCATTATTAAGACCAACGATTTTGTAGTGTCCTTCCTAGTCAAATTAGGGTCGTGTTCCAAACGTTACTATGCGTAAGTGTGTATATTAGTTCCAAGAAAATTTTTAAAGTGTAAAAATCAAGTTATTTCAAAAGAGAGAAAAGAAGATAGCACCACCTTACATTCTTATATTTAAATAAAAGTTTTTTTATTCATACACATTATGTAAAAAGAATATTTTTATTTAAAATTTTTTAAATTTTTTATAAAAGGATTTATTTGACACATAAGGTCAGTTTATGAATTTGAAATAACAACATTTTTCCACTGTTTACACCAACAATTTTATACAACTTGTCAATATGATTCGCGGCATCGACATTTGTTAGACACACAAATTTGTTATTGCAATCTACAGTTTTAAAATATCATCGATTCACAAAAACATCATTAGGATACGTTTGGTCAATCAGTCACAAAAGTTTCAATGTAATTACCACTCGTTGTTACTATGCATAGCAAGGTTACATACATAATGCGAATGATTTGCCAATTAAAGGCACCCAGCTGGGGGTCAAATCACATTTCTCAAAGCCAGAAGTGCCTCGGATGGGTAAAACCACGACCCTCCATATGCTTCACTTCATCGTACAAACTATAACAATGTCATCTCCTCCTAACTCATAACAGGAGACAATTACAACTAATTGTAATAGAACAAGGGTATATCATTGCATACAATACCACAGTTCTCACAAAAGGGATACATCATTGACTTTCAAAGCCAACACATCCAACCATAACGGTTATAAATTTCCAATACATAAACTACCTATACATGAACTCTCCTAGAGTTCTAAATCAGAAGTAATAGCTAAAGAGTGCACAATCACCACGCCGGTGATGAGATAAAACTCTGAGGCAAGAATAACCTCAATCTAATAAACCTAAATCTTGAAATCCTCCTACTTACTAGTACGTGGACGATAAAAGTATGAGATCTTCGTCTACGGAAAGCATTTCGAGTCTAGTTTCCAGAAATGTAGGACCAACTACCCAGAAAGTTTTGAATCGAGGGTGAAATCACCATTTTACCCCTATTTATCGAAGCCGCCATTTTTCCAAAATTTTATCGCTACATTAAATTGAGCGTATCTCCTAAACTGTGCGTCCGCAAAATCCAAAATGACTGCTCAAATCTAAGTTGGTTCAATATATAGAACTTATAGTCTTACATATTTAGGTGTTGCTATATAAGTTTTTGAACTTATTACTCATTCAAATTCTGGTCTCAATTTTGACTAGTTTTTCCATTTCGGTGATATCTTATTCGTCGGGCGTCGATATGACTCCATCCGAATTCCTATATGTACTTAAGATGTCTTTCTACATCCTAGTCCAATTTTCCAGGTCTTCATAGACAAAAAATATTTTGAAACATACCCAACAAGCTGCTATCCCAAAGCAATCCCTAAAAAACTTTTGACAAATTTTAGTATCTTACGAAAATGAGCGAAATTTGAAATTTATTGATGCTTTTGATATGGAACCAATTGAAGGTGATAGCCCTGGAGTCTTCTACAGGTACCTAAATTTCTTTTGAAAATTTATCACAAAATTTTTGGAGTTATACTTCCGTTTCTTACGGCTTATACAGATTTGAATCAGTTTAGAAAAATGCGATATCTAACTCATCCGGAGGAGATATGACCCAATACCAAAGAAATACCACATACCCTTAAGACATATGCCCACATCCATATTGGATTTTCTAAGGTGCCTCTAAGACCAAATAATTCACAATCAACCCCTACAACCTGCATGGTTACATAACTGCACATCTATAATCCATTTCAAAATCCAATAAACACCATTTTATATTTCTGTAAACGCCAATACAAAAGCCCTCTTATACCAATGACTTAACATTCTTTACAAAACATCAAATCATGGGTTTCCAGACCCCAAAACATCCCTGTCAAGAACTTTATCTAAGTGAGGTCGGGATGATATGTTGTGAAAACACATATCGTTTTATATTCGCAATGAAAAGACCCATAAAAGACATAAATTGTGCTTATAAATGTTGTATATTGCTTGTTTTGTCCTTTACTGATGTTGTAGGTACGGATATTGCAAAAAATCTCAACGAGAAAACGGGTCAAAACGGACAAACCCGGGACACGGGAACGGAATATAAGAGTGTACAAGAGCAAGAAGTTTGCCTTATCAAGGTCATAAAAAGTCATGTCATAAAAAAAATAATACTAAACAAAGTTGGTACAAAAGAACACCAATAACAAATAATACTCAATTGAGGTATTATCCATAATACGTTCCCAACGTCGAATTAAGAAATTTAAAAAACTTGCCTTTGGTGTCACTTGCGATATACGCTCACCTTTGAAAGTTAATCTCTTTTAAGAGCTATCCGTGAACTTGTTTGTTTAATTGGGTTAAGTTGTTTATCTAATTTTGTCCTGTAATAAAATATGTTGTCAAAAAAACCTGAAATAACCAAATAATAATCTCTTTATCTTCCTATCCATTTAATTTCTTTTCTTATACCATCAAATTGTTCTAATTCGTATTTCATCTACCCTCGAATCATCGTATTGACCCTATTCTCGATTAAAGATGCTCGTCTTTGTGGATGGCTTTGTACCATTGCAGGACTTTTGTTGTTCAAAAAGGGTGGCCTTGAAGGCAAGAATTCATTGTTCCTAAACCACCCTAAGTAATTGTGCAACTTGTAGTAATACGGTTGATGGTTTTATATTGTTGACCTTGTGCTTTTGTGGAAAGTGTTTTGAATGAAGGTTGGTATACCAATTCATGATATAAAACGAAATTATAAAACACTTTTCTAGTCATTCAATCACAACACTAACGTTGTATAGTGACTCACCTCAAGAAGCATTCGTTGTCAACAGCGACCCCGATGTATAATTCTTCCGCAAAGTCTTCCACAAATGACCCACAATTGCTGTTATCGGTTGTGGGGGCATTGTTAGACGAAATCTTTTTTGTAACGAATGTACTTGTAAGCTTGTGGAGTTGGTGACTCAATTTGGTTCATTTGTCCACGTAAATCCAATTATCTTTATCCGGAACCAATGCTCAATCCTAAACCTTTATGAGATCCTACTAAATTTGCATAGTTTGTAATACCAAATGTCTTGTGGTACGTGCCAACAAATGTGGCTTGTAATGTATATTATGGAGTTTGTACTTTAATCTGTACTGTGGGAATGGAACGCAATATCAAATTTTTCAACTCCCGACTCTTCATTACGATTCCTACTAAATTTTGCAAACCACCCTCCACAACCCTAGTACGAGACGAATATTTGTGAGTTATGTGGGAACACTGCCTATCATGGCTATGATTGTCCACCTCAAGTCCTGTTTGTCTACAATCAGGACCCGTGTTCCAATCAAAACTTTGATTATTTTCCACAAACTTCACCAAGTTTTCCACAAAAATGTCTTTGTTGTGAGAACTGTGGGGGTCCTCATGCGACTTTTCAGTGTCAACTGATGAACCAAGATTTCTATAATTCTAATCTTTCTGGTTTTGACCAATTTCAATCCCCGTAGTTTCCCGTCAATTATCCTCCTCCAGAGACAAGTAAAGAAATTTTGCAAGCTCAAAAAGACTTAATGGAAGCTATACAAGCCTTTTTAAAGGAGTATGATCATATACCTCCTAATGAAAAGTGCATGGCTTTATTGCTAGCTGAGGAGAGATTTCTTAAGATTAAGCAAGCTATGAAAGAAGAGCAGAATCAACCTGAAGTTATGCAAGAATTGCTTCTTAAACTTATGGATGATTTGCAAATTCTTAAAGGAAGTCAACAAGAGAAAGAGAAGACGGCAGCTCAAAGTTTTACTCCATGTTAGAATTTTTCTATGATTGACGATGGAGAAGCTAGAGACAACTTTTTGAAAGATATTTGCACCTTCTTGAGGAAGTTTAGTCGTATACCTTTTGGAGTAACACCAAAGGTTATTTTGATAGCTTAGGAGAGATTTGGCAAAATTAAGGATGCTTTGACGGACAAGCAATATCAACAAGAGGATATTCAAGAATTGATGAGTAAACTCCTTGAAGATGTGCGAGATATTAGAGAAGAGCTATCTGAATATATTAATTGTCCAAGTTGGAATCGTCTTACTATCTACGACAATGACGATGATGAGTATACTATTATATATAGCAAGCCTAAAGCAATCACACCCGACTTACCGATCGAGGAGCCCGATAACTCTCTAAGTATGGGAGACAAGCATCTTGACACTATTACTAGTGTTGAGAACCTTGTCCCAATCCCAAGTAAGTTCAAGGGTATTTCCGAAGATACGTGTGATGTGCCCTTTTGTGAAGATCCTTCCATTTTTGATGATTTGAGCAATCATTCTAAAATTTTATCCGATTCTAATGATGATGGTACTTCAAGTGATGACGATGATTTTGAGGACATCGAGTACATTAGCTTAGAGGAGGTGAATAAAGATCAAGAAGATAAAAAGTTTGACTTAGAAGATATTTTTCAAATCCAAGACGTTATTCTTTGAAGTGGAAATTAGTGCAATATCTGTCGTCCTTATTACCTAATATCGAATCTTTGAAGACAACCGACTCATGAATCTTGTGTCTAAGACTTCTTTTTCATTTCCTTTTCTCTGTCACGCGTATTGTGATTGTTTTCTGTGAGAAGTCGATAATTCTTTTTCTTTTTCAGATTATCTTTACTGAATTCGAGACTTTTAGCGTTCATCGGAGAAAGAGGAGAGAAGTGGCAGTACCACTACTCATGCGAATAAACTCTCTTCCCATGTATGATTCGTTTTTTTTGAGATTGAGCCTGATCAGGTGAGGTCTTGACTAGCGTTGTTATTTCTGATAAATTCAAAATGGATCCTCTTTTGGATAAATTCCTATGTTTGAATCATTTCAACTTTGATATGTATATGCATCCGTCATTTCCTCGTCCTCATTCCACGAAACACGGTTGTTGTGATTTTTTTTTGATTAAATTGTGAGACGATGCACCACGTGATAAACAATTTTGATGAGCTTAAAAAGATGAATGTTTTGACCCAGGCCAAACATCCTCGGGGAGTGTTGAAGATGACGTGCCCTTTCACATTTTTCATTCGGACTTTTCTCCCGTTTCTACCTTACCCTTGCGGACTAATATCCTTTACTTCTCTCCTCAGGAACGTAGGACACCAATTTTTGACAACGACATATCCACTTAGAGCCTCGGTGGCCTCTCATCAGATGGAACTTCTCTGTGCTTTAATGTTGTATCCAAACATTATGAAAGCCATGATTGAGATTTTTTTCCATTTCTCCTCATCCATGGACGAATGAATTCGGGGATCGAGACAAGCTATGTGACTCGGTTACAACAAAAAAAAAACGTTCGGTGGAGGCACCCATGCCTTATCTATTTTTCTATTTTCTTTCTTCATTTCTATTGTGATATAAGGCGGCATTGTACTCTTTCGAATTCTTTTGTGTATTGTAGATTGTGATTGTTTGCAGGATTGAACCAAAATTTTTCTGAAAGACTCTTCAATGTTCGGAAGGTTGTGTCCCGGTCCACTCGAGCTTCTAGCCTTTGATGGACATTAGTTTGGGGAAATCCCGATATCCTAATGTTTTTATCGTAATAACATTTATCGTTTAGCAATAACTTGATAAACGGCTTAAAATTCTTCTTTGTGATACTTTATTCATGTTGAGTTAGCTTTCACAACCTTTGTTCAACCATACCCCATAACCTATCACAATTGATTCTAAGGTATGGCGGTTTTAGTCTTAGGCGAGGAAAACATTGAGGACTAATGCTTTCACTATTTTAATTTTAGTATAGGGGTGTACCGCGGTGTTTATCTTCGATATGATCGTGCCTACTGTTACCTGTTGTTTTCATGTACCCTGGTTTCTTAACAAAAATTTCACAAAATAATGAAAATTTTAAATTTTCCAAAATATAAAAATAAGGTGTTTTTTGGTTCATTTTGATATTTCTGCTGGGTGGAATAAGAGTTAATTTTGACTCGAATCTGAGCGTGTTGTGCTCTAGCTTGTTTCGTAAATTTTAGGACTAAGCTGGTTCGCGGAAATCCGCGAAGCAAACTTTCGTTTGTGATCATTGGTTCCTTGCTCAGAATTGTGTTTTGTTACCTGATCCATTAACCTCTGGGTTATGGTAATGACTTCCTCCAAAGTTTGAGGCTTTAAGGCGGTAACATTTCCTTTAATACTTCTGGGTAATCCTTCGATGAAAGCTTCCAGGAGTTTCTCGGTGTTTTGTATCATGTTTGGGCACAAGACTGCTAATTCTTGAAATCTTCTAATGTAAGTTTTAAGATCATTTCCTTTACAGTCAAATTGTAAAGTTTATCTTCCATTTTTCTGACTTCAGTTTGAGGACAATATTTATTTGTTAAGAGCCTTTTCAATTCAGTCCAAGTGATCCTATTGTCTTAATCTATTCCCATAGGTTAGGCGTATGCATTCCACCAAGATAAGGCGTCATCAGTCAGGGTACCAGTAGCAAATGTTACTTGTTTTCCTCGGCACACTTGCTACGAGAAAATACTGACCCAGTCCGTTCAAACCAGCGAATGAGGTCAACTGCTCCTTCCATTTCATTGAAGTAGAAAGGTTGACAGTTTATGAACTCTTTATAGTTTCCTGTTTTTGTTACAGGAGTTCCAGTAGGTCCGGTATTCCTGTTGGGATTACTAGTACTTGCCATTGTTGCAGCTTGTGCTTCTTGAGCCGCTGCGACACTGTCAGCAACTAGTTTCTTAATGGCAGCGTGAGTCATGGCGGGTGCTTCAGATGTTGACGTCCTTTTGGGAGGCATTCTATCAACATAAGATAACACGAAATAAGAATGATATCACAAGTCTTAAAATGCAATGCTTATTTTTTAACTTTAAGCATTTTTAACAATGGTGATATTAAAATCATATTGTATGGATTCTTATTTTGATACAAGTTCTAACAAAGTAATACACATCCTTTGGTATTACATTGTAGGATATAACAAAGAAATTTGGAATTTTAAGATTTTCAGGAATGAACATTTAAACAAGCATCAGACTCTTTAGATTCCTCGAAGACTGGTTTACTTCCTAGTGGTCGTGGTATGATCCATAATGAGTTATCTAACTCTGCGAAGATAGACTTATCAAAGGGATAGTCTGGTGGTGGTGTAGTTGATCTAACTAGTGATGAAGATCCTACTGAGGAAGATGGAGATATTGGAATGGATGATTCAACAGGAGTCTCAGTGTCTTTAGGTGGTGAAATCTCTTCGGGAGGAAAGAAATATCAAGAATCAAACATTGGTGATAGTGATAACACTGGAGATGGAGGCAAAATAGTTGGGGGGTGGAATAATAACTTATGGTGGACTAATGGCATCATATGCTTGCATGATTTCCATATACGGATCATCATGTAAAGGTGAGAAGACTAGTGTGGCCAAAAGATACTTAGTCAAATCATTTGAAGAGTCAAAAGAAGTGTTTCCCGGTGTGGCTGGGAAATAGTCTGGAACATTTGTAGAGGAAAAAGCATCCTCAATATCAGAATCGGATGGGACGATAATAGGGTGGTTGGATGAAGACATAACTGTGTAACAACCCAGTGTAAATAACATAAGTTATTTATATAATAGTATAGTAGTTATGTATCTTTACATACTATTCGGGAAATGCAGTGGCACGGAGGACTTTCTTGGCTAGAAGAAGAAAAGTAGTTATAGTTAAGGTTTTAACCTTGTTCTCTATAACCATGGCGCTGATACCAATCTGTAACACCCCCATTTTTACATATAGCAGCGGAAGCTAATCTGGGGTATTACTTCATAGTACAACAGTCATAATCATAGAAAACGACTCAAAAGAGACGTTTTTGGAAAATTTAGTTATCATTCAATAATATATCAGAGTTTTACAAAAGGACAGGTCCCAAAATCTAAAAACATAAAGTTTGAATGATAACAGTTTAGCCATCTTCAAGTCCGTGCCACTCCGTGCCATAAGTTGCTCAATTACCTGAGATAAACATGCTAAAAAGTCAACACAAAGGTTGAGTGAAATTCATAGGTTTTCAGTTATAATAGTTGAGTACAAGTTTAATAGTGGGTTACGTTGTTATACACCCATAAGTGGTAATAATTGCAATGTAGACATAATTATCATAGAAAACAGTTGAATGCAAGTTATTATAATGGATAGCAATAATTGCAACGAATACAATTATCATGGAAAACAATATTATTGTACCTAAGCTCATGACATCAATACGTTAACATGGACATCACCGTAGTGACATTAGTTGAGGAACAAATGTCCCCGTGGAAAGGTAACTTGCCAAAGTTACCCATTGAGTCAAATATAGTAATTATGCTACCACAAGCAATATGTAAACCAAACGGGAGTCATCACCCCTAATCATCTATTCACAAAAAATCCAGCTTTCACGATCACAATGCAAGTAATTAAATGAATCATGATATGAACATAGGTCGACTGGAAGGTGGGGGACATAGGCAATAAAAAATCTGGATAGCAAACAGTTGGACAAAACCTGCCATCCATAGTTTAAGCATGTATCCCCTCGCGGGTAATTATATAAGAATTAAAAGATTTTAAAAAGCGAGGCTATGAAATATCACCTTAACCAGGGGAAATCTGAATGATCAAAAGTGATTCAAATTGCAATATGTCTGTATGTAACACGATGATTATCTACTCGAACGAGAAATTCCAGTATCACAATTGAAAGAAAGCAGCTCATCACGACCGAGATAATATGCCCGAGTCTTTGTTTGATCGATCAAATAATTCATAATGTTTTATCATATGTGAGTATATTAATTATAGAAATAGTGTATCACTGTCGGGCTATCATAATCCCAGAGCCAAATTGGTAATCGAATGAGAGCAAGGCACTTTAAATCGTAAACCCAGCAAACTCGTCAAGATGAATACACTAATGGAACCCCTCACATGAAATTCCCTAGTAACGTGATACGATAAGATTTTAACATTTCTTCAAAAGCTAGTTGATGATAAATTACTTTTAATATGAAACGTATTTAATTTATAACGCATCGATCGACAATTAATAACGATTAATGTGTCGCATTTTAATAAAAAGAAGTTTGATAACATTTATTTATATTTTTATAATTTATATAAAAATATATTATTTTATATTTTTAAGAATATCAAATTTACAATATATACCCTTGTTTTATAAACATTTACACAATTAGTCCTTTTAATATATAAAGTATATATTAAATAATCCCTTGACTTTAGAACTTGGCGAAACATACCCTTGAAGTTATAACTTTCGTAAAATGACATTTTCAGCCCTTGTACTTAATAATTTCAAAAAGTTATAATATATACCCCTATGCATGAAAATAATTACAAAACTAGTCCAAATTTGCATGCAACCTTATTTTAAGATTCCAAAGGATATTTGCAGGTTATAGCCTATTAATATAAGCTAAAATAAGATGTTTTAACATAACAAAAGTTTAGATTAACGATTCGTTAAGCTAGAAATCAAAACGGGTCATTTTAGGGTTTTAAAATGAAAACGCGTGGTTTTTAAGCTTCAAGCTTTTAAGACTTAATAAAAAGTTTATAATATTGTTAGATAAGCTTATTATAATAGCTTATAACATCAGTTTGTAAGTTTAGCTTATAGATTAATTAAAAATGCGAAATTAGGGTTTTTAGGGCACGGTTTGGATCAAAACTAAAAAACAAATAGGTTTTAAGTTAAAAGCTTTTAACTAGAGTATTTTTATGATCACATGAACATTATAAGAGTATTGAAATAGAACACAATACTAAGTGTTTTGAGTTATATGAGTTATCTCTCACTTGTTACTTGCATTATATAAGTTAGAATGGTCAAAATAATGCAATATTAGTCCAATACATACTTCATGGTCTTAAGGAAGACTAATGTGGTCAAGGGAAACAAGGTAAGGCTTGGTTTAATTAACTAGGTGATGTACAAGCCAAGTTGGTGTAAAATATGTGCTCCTTGTCCCTTCTTGTTGTTGTAGACGTAAGCTGGGGGGGAGGTCTTCTAGAAGCCTTTTGATTTTTAGCAACATCTCTAGTTTATTTTATGTAAGTTGCTAGTTGTAGGTTTGATATAAAAAGTGTTTACTTGAAAGTATTCATGTAATGTTTTATTTTCTTATGAACAAAAGGGAAAGTAATATTATCTTGGGTAAAATTTAATAAAACTTTGAGTGTTGGGTACAATCGTGTATATTTGTTGAAGCGTAGACAACTTTTGGTGCTTTCGGGTATGCCTAAATGTATTAATTGCGAAACGTAAACGTTTTACGTAACCAATAAAAATAAAATATAAAAAAGTTGATTATTACTTTCGTAAAAATAATATATTGCTTGCTTGAAGAAAACTTTAATTCGTTTGGTGTCCGTTTACGTTGATTGGTGATTCTTAATTTACGCGATTTAACTTAACTATTAAAATTAAAAGTAAACGCGTACGAGAAAAAAAAATAATTTAGCAAAATGGATGACGTCGTAAATGACCTGAAAATACGGAATGTTACAAAAGTATTAACAGTACTAACAATATTAATACTGTTAGTTCAACTGTTAATACTGCTAGCATAGAAGATAATGCTGTTGATGAGAATATAGTCTATGGATGCATTGATGATCCAAATATGCCTAATTTAGAAGAGATTGTCTATTATGATAATGATAAAGAAGTTGGTGTATAGGCTGACATGAACAATTTGGCTACAACTCTGTCTGTCAATCCTATTCCAACTACAAGAGTTCACAAGGATAATCCACTTGAACAAATCATTGGAGATATACATTCAGCACCTCAAACCAGAAGAATGACAAAGAGTGTGATTGAACATGGTATGTTTAGTTCAGGGCAACAGAGAATCAACCATAAAGATTTTCAGAATTGTCTGTTTGCTTGTTTTCTATCACAAGTAGAACCCAAAAAGGTGATTCAAGCTTTGACAGATCTAAGCTGGATAGAAGCAATGCATGATGAGTTTCTACAGTTTAAATTACAGAAGGTTTGGACTTTGGTTAATTTATCATATGGCAAGAGGGCCATTGGTACTAAATGGGTGTACAGAAACAATAAAGATAATGAGGTATTGTGGTTATAAACAAGGCAAGGCTGGTAGCACAGGGTTACACTCAAGAGGATGGTATAGATTATGATGAAGTTTTTGCTCCAGTTGCTAGGATTGAAGCAATTAGGCTTTTCTTAGCCTATGTCTCATTCATGAACTTCATTTTTTATCAGATGGACGTGGAGAGTGCATTTTTGTATGGCATAATTGAAGAAGAGGTTTATGTTTGCCAACCTTCAGGGTTTGAAGATCCATAATTCCCTAACAAAGTTTTCAAGGTAGAAAAAGCTTTATATAGTTTACATCAAGCTCTTAGAGCCTGGTATGAGACCTTATCTACCTATTTATTAGAAAATGGATTTAGAAGAAGGACTATAGACAAGACTTTGTTTATCAAGAAGGACAAAGGTGATATCTTGTTAGTGCAGGTGTATGTAGATGACATTATTTTAGGTCTACTAAAAAGTATTTATGTACTAAGTTTGAACAGATGATGCACAAGAGATTCCAGATGAGTTCTATGGGGGAGCTCACTTTCTTCTTATGGTTGCAGGTAAAACAGAAAAATGATGGAATCTTCATTAGCCAAGACAAATATGTGGCTGATATTTTGAAGAAGTTTGATTTTGCCACTGTGAAGACAGCAAGCACTCCCATGGATACTAACAAAGCATTACTCAAGGATGAAGAAGATGTAGATATGGATGTTCATTTGTACATATCAATGATTGGATCATTGATGTACCTAACAGCTTCTAGACCTGACATAATGTTTGTTGTTTGTTCTTGTGCAAGGTTCCAAGTTACACCAAAGACTTCACATCTTCATGCTGTGAATAGAATCTTTAGATACTTAAATGGTCATCCTAAATTGGGCCTTTGGTATCATAGAGATTCACCATTTGACTTGGAGGCTTTTTCTGATAGTGATTATGCTGGTGCTAGCTTAGACAAGAAATCCACAACAGAAGGTTGTCAATTTCTTGGAAGAAGGTTGATTTCATGGCAATGTAAAAAGCAGACTATAGTTGCCAACTCTACTACTGAAGCAGAGTATGTTGTTGCTGCTAATTGTTGTGGACAGGTGTTATGGATCCAAAATCAATTGCTTGATTATGGATACAACTTTATGAACACCAAGATTTTCATTGACAATGAAAGCACAATGTTCATAGTTAAGTATCCAGTGTTTCATTTAAAGACTAAGCACATTAAAATTAGACATCACTTCATCAGGGATACATATAAGAAGAGATTAATTCAAGTGATCAAGATTCAAACTAATCACAATTTTGCTGATTTACTCACAAAGGCATTTGATGTTAGCAGATTTCAATATCTGATTGCAAGTATTGGAATGCTTAACCTCTGAAGTATTGATTAAGGGGAGGTTATTTGTGTTACTATAAAGCTGATTATACACAAAGGATGCTTGTAAAGAAATGAAATGCTGCATAACTACAAGCAGAAGTGGGTGAAGGGTCAGGAAATCCCACTGAACCCCAACACACATCCACAACTGCTTCACTACCTAATCTTGAACCAATCACTATTCCATCATTATCTTAACCCAAAAAGACTCAAAAACCTAGGAAAGCCAAAAGGGCCACTGAGATATCTCAGTCTAGTGGACCTATTCCCTTTGTATCAGATGAGACTGTCATTAAGGAGTGGGAAGACAGAATGGAAAGGGCTGCCACTACTGCTTCTAGCTTAGAAGCAGAGCAGGACAGTGGTAACATAAATAGGACCCAATCCATGGCAACACTTAATGAATCTTTTCCTCAGGGAACTGGTTCAGATAGTGGTCCCAGGTGCCAAGATACCATATTGGGGGTGCAGAAGCTCAAATTAGGTTTGAGGCTGCATCTAAACAGTCTAATGATACCTCTCTCAAGAGTTAACACACTTGGAAGTGGGGAGGACAACATGAAACTAAAGGAATTGATGGAACTTTGTACAAAACTGCCTGAAAGGGCTCTTGATTTAGCATAACAAAAATAGAAAGAGTGACTTTGTGAGCTAAAAGAATTGAGAGATATAGTGAGCTGAAAAACAGAAAGAGAGCTGTGTGATATAAAAACAGATAGAGTGAATTGGTGAGAAAAAGAAATGAGAGATATTGTGAGATTAAAAACAGAAAGAGAGAGCTTGTGAGAATCAAAATTGATGATGGAAATGCTTTTTGGAATGAAATTGAAGTTAATACTGGTGACTCAAAGTTAATGCTGCTACGCATAAACTTACTACTGCCAGTATTAGTTAATGCTGCCAGGCATAACTTACTACTGCTGGGTTAGTTAATACTGTTAGGCTTAACTTAATGCTGCCAGTTTAAGTTAATGCTGTTGAGGGTGATTTCATAAATACTTCGATTAAGGGTTTCAATCACTCATTTGTTCGATTTTACACTTTGCTATACTCTCTAATCATAAACCCTAACTCAATTTCATCTTTAATCATCAAAACCCATCACAATGTCGACCCCAAAGTTTGCTGAAACTCACAATTTGGTTGCGTTTTTGGAGAAACCCGAAGAAAGTAATGGGTTTGAAGGCATTATTGATTTTCTGAATGCAAGTTCTATCAAATATGCGTTAACGGTTAATCCTACAGTATATGAATCATGCATTAAACAGTTCTGGGCAACTGCTAAGGCTAAGACAGTTAATGGGGAACGTCAGATACAAGCCCTAGTAGATAAGAAGAAGGTGATCATCACTGAGAAGAGTGTAAGAAGTGATCTTATGTTAGAAGATGCTGAAGGGACTGAATGTCTGCCAAATGATGTAATTTTTGAACAACTGACACTCATGGGGTATGAAAATCTTACACAAAAGCTTCTATAAAGCTTATTTTTCATCCCAATGGAAATTTCTTATCCATACAATTCTGTAATGCCTTAGTGCTAAGGCGACAGCTTGCAATGAATTTAGTAGCACTATGGCATCTGCTATCATCTATCTTGCTACAAACTAAAAATTTAACTTTTCCAAGTACATTTTTGATAATATGATGAAGAACTTGGAGGGTGGGGTTAAATTTCTTATGTATCCAAGGTTTGTGCAAGTGTTCCTGGATAAACAAGTTGAAGGAATGTCCAAACATAAAGGGATTTATGTTATACCTTCCCATACAAAGAATATTTTTGCTAATATGAAGAGGGAATGAAAAGGTTTCTCTGGGAGAATCACCCCTCTATTTCAAACTATGATGGTTCAAGCTCCAGAAGACATGGGTGAAGATTCAGCTGCTCCTACTGATTCCCATTCCACACCCATTATTACTCAACCATCATCATCTAAGCCTCAAAAGAAAAAGTCTAGAAGGAAACAGAGGAAGGACAGTGGTCCTACAGAGCCTATCCCTGATGAGGCTACTAATGAGGAACCTATATCTACCCCTTCCTGTGATCCACCTCAAAGTGGTGAGGATAGATTGCAACTTACTGAATTGATGAGTTTATGTACCAAACTACAAAAGCAGGTTCTTGATTTGGAGGAAGCAAAGACTGCTCAAGCAAAGGAGATTGCTAGTTTAAAGAAGAGAGTTAAGTAGTTGGAAAAGAGAAGGAAGTCAAGAACTTCAGGGCTCAAAAGGTTAAGGAAGGTTGGTTTAGCTAGTAGGGTAGAATCCTCTAATGATGTTAGTTGTTGTTGGGAATTATAGATTTGATGAGACAAAGGAACAAAAGAATGAAACAAAAGGATCAAAATCGTCATTAAAGAATTCTACAAGCTGGTGGAGAATTATGGAAGATTTGGTCAAAGATATCAAAAGATGAAGATTCTGGAAGATCTCCTTAAGAAGATAAAGATAACAGAAGATATTCCTTAATGTTTAAAAGATTTAGTTGTCTAATGTTTATCTTCCTTTGTAAGCCTTGATATCTCTCTATATAAAGAGATTCACAGGCGAGTAGTTAAATGTATACAAAAAAGAAAAGAAAAACGTGTGTGTGTGTATCAAGGTAAAACGTAGACGTTTAGTTTGTGTGGTGTAGCCTCAAGGTCAAGGTAACTTGATCCCTGTTACAGGTGGTAACACGATCTATACTGATCATATAGATTTGAGGCTTGGTGGAAACGTATGGTAATAAAACCTTGTTCAATAACATTGATGTTCTTATTTATATTCCGCTGCATGTTATCAATCTTTGTTATTGCTAATCCTAGATATAAGTTCTAAACAAACTGAGCTTTACTTTCAATTGACAAGAGCTGATGGAAGTTCAAAAAGATACTTATCAATGATTAAGATGCTTTAAAATATTGATATAGAAGACTTGGAGACCCTCTGGAAGTTGGTTAAAGCTAAACATGGGAATACAAGGCTAGAGGAGGATTATGAAAGAGTGTTATGGGGTGATCTGAAAGTAATGTTTGAACCTGACATAAAAAGTGAAGTATGGAGGAGTCTACAAGGATACAAAGTGACTATTTAGAAGCTGTTTGATACTTGTGGAGTGCACTTTGTGAGGTTTAAAAATCTACATATTTTTATGTTGGTTGAGAAAAGATATCCCCTTACACCAATAACAATCACAAACATCCTGAACGAAAAGCTTCAAGCTGACCATTGGAATGAGATGTGTTATCAACTACCCAAGCAGGAAAAGGGTCAATGAAGTGTTTGAATGCATCCTCTTGGTAATGGTGAAGACTTTTAATGAAGAAACTTGAAGATTCAGATGATGAACATCAAGTTTAGGGGAGGATTGTTGGGATTAAAAGACTTCAAGATGATTCTTAGAGTTACTGTTGCTCAGGTATATTAGTGATGTCAAGTATACTTAGTGCTGCTGGTAATACTAATGAAAATTATACTAAGTAGTTAGTACTTGTAGTATAAAAGTTACTACTACTAGTTACTACTGTTAGTATAAAAGTTACTACTACCCGATGGGCGGGCTCACCTTGTGAGTATCGAATGAATAAATTAAGTAACGGTTAATGAATTATAAACACCGTAAAATATTTATAGAGTGAATAAAGAAAAAAAATGAATGGTAATCCGATAAGAGGAAATAAAACTTAATAAATTGTCCGCTATTACAAAGTATTCAAATGCGAAACAAAGCTTTTTATACACAATGTTGGTCGTTGAAAACCATAATGTAAACGTACGACTTACACAATGATGACTTATATCATGATGAAAACCATCTTTCTTTAATCTGATGTCAGACATCATTTTTGTAAGACTTCGAACCGAACCACTTCAAAGGTTTACGCATGTACCAAAGTGAGATCAAAGAATAATTACATAACGACGGTGGCTCTCTGAGTCATACTTTGCAATACGACCAAAGTATTAATTAGCATTCAAAGGCTAGAAAACCTATACCAAGTAAATAACAAACATCCATAAATTGCCTAATAACAATAAAAATTGCATGTTTAGTCTCATGTAGTACCAAAATCATAAAGTATTAGGGTTTAATACCTTTCTTTATTTACTAATTAAAACAAAATCATAAAGATTGAATAAAACATGTTTAAATTCAGATTGTAGTTAATTCATCTACAAATATGGATGCAATTGTTTATGTATTATAAATCATATTACCCATAATCTGATTCAAAGACACTTTCAAAATATGTCTCTATATACTAACGCCTCCATACAATGCACAAATCAAACTTTTTACAAAAACTTCAAATGTGTTTTAGAAAAAGCCAATATGAGTATTACCTGAGCTGAAAGGTTGTTAATATGTTGCAGTATTCTACGCATAAGCTTAACTATAGGTGTTAATATGTTACAGTATTCAAGAGGCATACTCTATGCAAATGTAAAACCTTCTAGCGCCTTGTATCTTTAGTAAATTTTGTTGAAAATGGTACTTACAATTGTGGTACCAAAGGGGAAATCAAACTCCTTAGAGAGTGGTTTCTGCATTGTTAAAGTTAATGCAAGAGTATGAATTTTGGTATCGTCAATCACCTGGACATACATATGCTTGTTGGAGCGAAAAATACACAATTTTGGTCTCTATGTTGTCCCTTCCGCCTATAATAAAAAAATGTGAGAATTTTCACAATAGTTGTGAATGACATGATTCATAAACTACTATACAGCAAGTGACATAGATCAAACTTTAGCTTGTAACTAAAATCCACCATTTATTCACTCAATCCTGTAAAAAGCTATCCAAGGCTCGAAGATAAGGTCTACTTGTTTCAAACGTGTCAACAAACTTCTTGAAAAAAGATAACTCTTTACAGGTTCAGTTGGAATATATTTATCAGTTGCAAAAAAGTGAAAATTTAGCTGGCATTTGCATAAAAATTAAATTGTACAATGTAAAAATGCCGTAAGCTATAACACTATATCTATCGACATAATTTTTACCTTCCGTTACAATAATAAGGGAGGTACTTGTGATTGCTTATAAAATAATAACGAATTAGCTTTTAGAAATGAGTTGACTTTGAATAACAATTTTCAAGTTTTTTATGAACTGGCCAGTTTGAATAAGCATTTTGAGATACTGCCGAGTTCATAACATGGCATGTAATGTTTTTAGGAATACTACTCGGTTCATAACAACTCATACTCAACCCACCCATCTTGCATCAATAGTAACCCAAAAGTCAAATCAGTTGACCTGAAAAGTAAAATTAAAAACATAGCTACTGATCTAGTACAAAGTGAAACTAAACAACAATGCACATCCTTTGCCTGGCATTTACACCGTTATGCCTTAAATCCAAACTTTCAAAGTCAAAATCCACATCAAGTCCTGGCGTTTTTAAAATCCTAATTAACTATAATATTCTGGTGTCGGTAATGTTACAACACAAACCTCAACATTATCTATTTTTGCAACAGTTGTTAGGCAAAACTCATAAAATAGAGAAGAAAAACGACCACATGACTACAATTTAGGTGGTTCTTTTCTACTTTATATGACTGTTCAAGGGGATACTTATTTAAACTACTTGTCTGGTACATAGCAGGTTTCAACATAGAATTATCTATTGAGACTGGAATATAAGGTGCCTAATGGTAACTTTTCACGATGGCCTTAACCTAAAATCGACACTGTGATTATGTCAACCTTGCGTTTCTTGCAACATTTGGAAACAGTTGGACTCCAATGATTAATCTTTCAGGTCATGTCAAGCTAAAGGGATAATAATAATGCTTACCATTTGAGGAGCTTTAGGAAGATACTATCTCACAACTGTTGCAGATGCCAAAAAAATAGCCACTTACAACTGGAATAAATTATTAGGCGGGTCATCATCTACCCATCCACTTGGTGACAATGTTTTAAATGTGATTGAATTTGATAACGAAGGAACTATCGAGCATTGGTATGACCTTGCCAAGTATCTTTCTGGATACACCAGTGAAGGCAAGAAGGTATACTTGACCGCAGGTCCACAGTGTCCTTTCCTGGATGCATATACTGGAACTTCCCTAGTTCCCTTTAAACAGACCTTTAACGCCATGTGTGGGATCTAAAGCTTTAATGTGTAACGAAGCTGCATAATGTAAAACATATATAAAGAATACATTAGCAAAGTACTTCCCAGGATTCTCAGCACACTGCAAAATTAAGTTATGGTTCTGTCTCTAGATTAATTTCTATCGCCATCGTTCAATTCCTTTCAATGTCAAGGTTTAATTCTAAGAGTAATATATTTGTTTGTCTTGTTGAATGTTATTAAGGTTAAAAGTCATGTCTGTTTGTTTTTATTATATAATTAGTTAATGATTTGTATTTATGCCATGTCGATTATGTAGATATATCTACTTGATAGTTTTTCTTAGAATCACAATTGCATCGTTTAAACTTTGCTCAACTTCCTCATAATCATGAATGCATCTGGTAAGTAACTGTCAACCCAAATAATTAGTTTTAACTATGACCAAATAAAGGAGAAGCTTTGCTTCTATTTTTTCAAATGTATTTGTACCTTAAAAACATGAAATGCTTCCATCTTGCATGTCGTGTCATCACGGCAGAATTTGAACGGTCTAGCAACATGTCTCCCAATAGCTGTTGCAAACCGTATCAGCGCAAGAATGAATACTTAGTAATAAAACTAATGAATTCATAACTAAAATACAATATATTAATAAAAACATTTAACCAAAGAGCACACAACCCTTTTCCAAATTCAACATACATGCACATAAACATCATTACTCATGTTACACCATAGTAAGCAATACCACATTTTATAAGTTACACACTAATCTGTTGGCCTTTAAACACACATGGTGAAAATCGATCATGAATCCTTGTTTGGGGATGATTGAAAATGTGTAAATCGATCATGAATTAATCTTGATGATAAGTTCCAGGATAATTCTAAAAACTTTCAAACAATAAAAAAAACATAATAAAAATAATAATAGTAACATACTACTCATAGTATAAATTCGTGGACAATGATAAAAACGCTCAAATTAATCAAATAAAGATGAAAGAAACAATAATCAATTAAACCCTTAATCAAACAACTAAATCAATTTATATTTATAAAATCACGAATTCACATACCTGGTTGTTAATCGATGAGTCGTTTAATTTTGATGAATTTCTTGTTTAGGGAATGATTAGTAGATCTTATTTTGTTGTTTATGGCGTGATTGTATCATAATTTAAATTCATCAACTTTCTAAAAATCAAATTATTAATATTTTTGGCAACTTTTTTGGCAATGGTTTTTATTTTTGAATAAATTTAGAGTTATTAAAAATGACTATTTTGTTTTTTAATTGTCTATCACAAAAACAGGTTTGGTACAGTGGTTGAAGCTTTGCTTCTTGTATCAAATCGCCAGGGTTCGAATCCCAATTGGGCCTAAATTTTTAAACAATTTTCGGATGACGTGGCTTTAGGAGGCTTTGTGAGGTGAGGTGGCTTTGATTTAAAGTGATGTGGCATATAAATGATGACATGGTTAGATTTTCAGGTCGAGGTGAGAATAAAATGTGGGTGAGGTGCATTTTTTGGTGATTATGTGGGATTTAAGTTGCATGATGTGTCATTTATTTATCCTGTTATATATAAGGTAAGATTAGTAGTTTAAGTTGGATATATATGCAATTTTTTTGCTTTTGAAATGATATATATGTAATTATTAATTTAAGTTGGATATATATGCAATTATTAAAGTTTTTGCCAGTGATATATAATGCAATTTCCTTCAAAAATAAACTTTTGTAATCTTGAACTAAAACAAGCATTAGCCCTCATGTGCGGGACAAAGTTTTTTTTGAGTAGACGGTGTAAATAGACAATCAACCTCGGATTTCTTGTGAATTAAGCCAAACGTAGTCAAATATCTTTTTTTTTTTTTCAAATGATGATTACTCATTTTTATGTCTATCCATTGTTAACATTTTCAGCTTTTTTTTAGAGCACTTATCATTTAATTTTTGTTTTTTTTTTTTTCAGCCCCTAAGTTTCACGTTATCGTTATACTTGTGATTTAAGTAAAAATAGAAAGGAATCAAGAAAATTTTGAAGGAGAACTATAAGTAAGAATCTTTGAAAAAAATAGATTATCTTGACAGTTTAGACGAACTGATAAAGTGTAATTACAGTAAAAAAATCTAATTTTTTTACTAGAAAATAGAAGTAAAATAAGTAAAAGTTATTAAAAAAAGTTATTTACATAAAGATATCTTTAGAGTTAAAATGAACAGTAAAGTTCACATAAAGAATTAAAAATTCTAATCTGTTCTAATTTTTCTTATGACAAGAAACTATATGTAATTTGAAGCAAAACCCTTGAAAAAGTTTGAAAAACCATTGGTCATCACAGTAAAAACGAATTGTAAAGTCATTAAACTGTGATTTAGTCTAGAAAATTTTGAAACTATTTTATAAGATACTATAGGTAAAACAAGCAAGAATCGCAGAAAAATTTTAAACCAAAGTTAATGACATGTGATTTTGCGTTTTAGTAAAAAGAAATATTTAACTCAATAAAAAACTAGAGATAAAATCAAAAGAAATGGCCGAATATTTGTGAAAATTGTGAAAATTAAATATGAAAGTTGTTTAGCCACCGTCCCCACTTTATCACACATTTAACTTATATTTGTTAACTAAACTCAAGAAACCTTTGTGCTATAATTAAAATATCAAAACAATGATAATAATGGAGACCAGTATACGAAATCGCCAGACAAATTGTCTAATGCACATGTACATTTCCAAACGTCTTGCCTGTTTCTAGCATAAACGAAAAGCCCCTGGTGCTTGATCTGTGCACAATCGAAAACCATACAACGTCTAATCCGTGTTGATCCTATGTCGGCCGATATTCCGGTAAGGACAAAAACCCCGAGGACAAGCTACTACTCTGGAAGATACCAAGCCGAAGGAACTTACTAGCAACACACCACCTAAAGGACCGGGGATTTCTCTTGGACCAATGGTCTATAGCTAGCACTCATGACAACGCTACAATCCCGGGAATCACGGGATTGTGTTCCCCACGTGGCTGCGCCGCTTGACACAACAGTAGGGGTAGTTCGGCACAACCATTCCCTATGTGTCAGGAAATGTACATGTCAACAGTATATCATGTAGTATAAATACCCCCCTCATTTACTGCAAACCATGTAGCATTTACTGCATTGATACTACTTTTTTACATAACTTGTAGCTCCTTTCCCTGATTTTTACCATATACTTACTACTCACTTCAGATGCTATGTCTTGGGGTCTAACCCAAGGCGAGGCTAACGCCTCTTTCTTTCTTATTCTCAGGGACTCAGCAAATACCATCTGGAATCTAGGAAGATCCCACATCTCACTCGAGGTACAGGAAATTACTTTGACAAATTGGCGCCATCCGTGGGACCCAAATCTTATCTACCGCAGTAGCAAGATGGCAGGCCCGACCGAAGGGGGGCTGAAGGTCAAGACGACCGAGAGGCAACTCCACCTCCTTTGACGAAGGAGGAGATTGAGGGGCATCTTTCTGCCCTTAAATCTATAATCAAAGACCACAATAGGAAGAATAAGACTGACCCCATACGGTTAGACTTTGAGGAAGAAGACACCGCGACAAGGGATAGCCGGATTGTAACGGGAAAGGAAGTAGTAGATGATGACCTCAAGAAACACTTCAAAGAAGCCCTAAAAACGTCTCTTACCCGCAGAATCATGGAGTTCACCGGTCCAAAATACAAGATGCCGACTAACATTAAATTATACGATGGGACCACCGATCCGGAGGATCATTTAAGTCGGTTTGCCAGTGCAGCCAACTCTAGAAAATAGCCTATGCCGGTATGGTGTAGAATGTTCCAACAAACCCTTGACGGGCCAGCTAGGGGATGGTTCGAGCGTCTCCCGGCTAACAGCATCAATGAATGGGCAGGCCTAGGGGAAGCGTTCTCCGCCAGGTACTCAGTTAGAAGAGCATGCTTTAAGGAGACACACGAGATTACCAAGATAGTCAGAAAGGCTAATGAGTCGCTGACGGCATTTAAAGAAAGGTGGACGGTAGAAACTGGGTTCATCATGGGAGTTCCGGAGGTCATGAAGATCTCATCATTCATGGACTCACTCAAGTGTCCAGAATTAGCGAAGCGTTTCTCGGATAAGGCCCCAACAACTGTGAATGAGATGATAAGGCGGTTAGACGATTTTGTTCGATCCAAAAGGGCTTTCGTACAAACATAACTTCCCAAAGGCGAAATAGGGGAACAACACATAAATTCGTACTTCCCGGCTTCTCGTCGGTCCGAAAGGATGATCGTTCCTACCGGAACAGCTATATGGGGGACCCCCGGAAGTATGATAATCGGAATCACAATAAAGGAAGAGACAGTTACATCCCATATAGGGGTAGAGATAACAGGGGTCCTTATCCTCCTCCTAGGGGAGACTACCAAACTCGGGTCGCTCCGTGTTTCTCACTTGGTATTCCTCAACACAACAACCAAAGAAATTTTGGCTACTATGACTGTTACCACCAAGTCCCATGTTAAACCCTCAGAAGGGTGGCAACATGGATAGATACTATGACTCTCACCAAAAAAAGGGCCAGCACATGAATGATTGCTTCTAGTTAAGAAAATAGTTGGAGATAACACTAGAGTCAGGAAATTTAAACCATCTGATAAGGGATGTTCGGCAGAGGTGAAGAGGAAACCAAAGGGGAGAGGGGCAACAAGCTAAAATAATCAACATGATAAGGGTTAGATCATTAAAGGAGAAGAAA